>JAXGGA010020062.1:0-18904 GCA_038373865.1 Uloborus plumipes | reverse complement strand
CAAGCTGCCGAGGTTTCACAGTATTAGATATGTAGGCCCAATAAAATTGACTGTTTTTTCTTTACATAATTTATAAGATAGACATTTTAATTAGTTTGATTGTTTCACTGTTTATATTTGTGTTATGTTCGTCTCGTCACGAAAATGTATTATTTTTTATTTTTCAGCTAAACCACAGAAAAGTACAAGCCGAAAAGAAAGGTGTGTTGTTAGGTGTGAATTTTAATCTCACTACTGAATTACGAAAAACTAGCACAATTCTTTTCGATAACTTTTCTGTACTATACTAGTATAATATAAAAATAAATACTACTCACTTGAGATAAGTTTCGTTAACAGCTTGACTTGAATTGTCTACAAGAAAATCTGATCGTAATTCGGGCCATTTTTTCAAAACAAATTCTTGAAATTCAATGTTTGGCCATTCTGAGGTTGATAAAGTAAAATCATATCGTGTGTCTCTAGAATGAAAATAATCGGATTGGTATAGAGATTACATTACAGAACTAGAATATAAATATAATGAATGTATATAGCAGGGTTGCCAGACGCCTCGGATTTCAAGGGACAGTCCCGTTTTTCGAAAAATTGTCCCTCGTCCCGGGGAACATTGATACGGGACGGCTAAAGTCCCGTATTTTAAGCTAGGAGCAACATTTTACAAAACGAAACATTACTTTCGGAAAAAATAAATTCAAACAAAACATGTGAAACAGATTAATAAGAGAATTAATTGATTTAATCATAATATTTTTCTGTTCTAATCTTAGTGTTCTATTCTGAAAGAGCAGGAATCATCGTAACAGTCAATTCATTGTAAAAGTGAGTAGCTCCTTGAAAATGATTTTACTATGCCTACGCCCTTTTCAAATTTTCCCTAATAAAAGAAATGTAAGTGTTCTGCTACTATTAGTCACTGTTATTTATCTTTTGAAATTTGCTTGGCTTTTCTTTTATACTAAAAGATGTAACTAAATGTTATTCTATTTAGCAAACAAATACGCATTTTGAAAATATGAAGATACATAATGTTTACAATGAACGGCCGTAATATAAATTGAATGAGCTTTACGGCAAATTGGAAGAATAATTACTGCAGTAAAATTTAGTAAATATGATTTAAAAAAAAAGTGAGAGAGAGAATTTTCTGACATTATATTAGAACAATTATTATTAATATTGGAAAAACTGTACAGTTTTTTTTCTCCTAACAATATTAAGTATTAATTATTTTATTTTTTTAGACGAACTTCTTATAGTTAGCTCAAGTAGTAAAGTTTACTTCTATGACTACAATTGTAATCAGAATTTTCGTTGGTGATTCATTAATTAAAATTATTTTGCACATATTCAAATTTCTCCACTCGTAAGTCTAGCTTTTGGAAAAGTACATACTAAGCATTAGTCATCAATAGAAGCGACTATTATGTCTTTCACGCCAATATAGGCCTGTAAATTGGGGAATCATGACGGGGGGAGGGGGGGTCAATTGCCCCTTCTCCTTCCCTGGTTTTGGGAAATTAGCGTATTTTCATATAAGTGGGGGAGTGGCTTCTTCTGTTTTTTTGGAAAACTTGCATTGAATTTTTACTTTTTACACCCCTGGCAAAATTCGAAATGACGGGCCAGCGTCAGGAAAAAGGGGTCAATAACAGAGAAATATGAACTTACACAATAGTTAATGTCAAGAAAAATAACTATACAATTTTTAAAAATCTGGTTTTCTTCATAAGATCATAGTGTATTTTTCCCCCTTATATATATATTTGTGAGAAAGGCTTGATATTAAAGTCAAGGATGTAAAAATTCAACTCTCTACCCCCCCCCCCATTAGGCTGTCCCGTATTTACAGTTCTTAAATCTGGCAACCCTGGTATATAGATATAGAATATAAATATTTCTATTACTACAAAAATAAAATATTTATCAAAAAATTTTGGTTTGTAATGTTATCACATGTTTATTTTCATTGTAGATTTCGAAATGCTTCAGTGATATTTCATTTTTTTCTCTATTTCTAATCTATTTGAAGTGTAGTTCTAGCATTTATATGGATAAATGTAAGACGAAGTAGAGTAACTCTTTGTTACATCTCGCTTCTTTATATCGCTGATTGGATATACTGTCGGCCCCGCTTAAATGAATACTGTTGGTTCCAAGAAATATTATTCGATAAAGCGGGGATCTTAAACCTTACGTCTATGGCATGGGTTCCGTGATGTTTTATTCGTATAAGCGGGGTATTCGTTTATCCGTTTCCCGATTAAGCGGGGACGACAGTATCGTGCTTTTTGTTGTCTCCCGAAAAATTTAATGTAACTGAAAATTTTCTTTAAATTTAAGACCACTGAAGTTAAAATATTGTATTTTTCAGGAAAAGTCGTTTCTGTTTTCTTCAAAGAATTAACAAAATTGGTGTTTTCCATTCCTCTAAATTAGCTGCCGTTTAAGCTGCGGCTTTTTATTTCGATTTTTCATCAAAAAATAATATAAATATGTTAAATTCATTTTTCTATCTTAAAAGAGTAATTGTAAACTTTTTTTTGTAGTTTTGTGTTAAAAAATCATCCTAAACATATACGTATATTTAGATTGCTTATGAAACAAATCTTCCCAGAAAAGCCCCGGTACAAAATGTCACCATGTAGCTTGTGCAGCTTATATTTTCGATTTTTACCCCAGTCGTTTTGTCTGCTGCTTTCTTACAAAAACATATTTTAAATCAAATGTGAGACTCTAAATATATGCTCAGTGGGTGGCATTTACAATGTCATCCCACCAAATAAAAGTGGGAAATGTAAAGTTACAGTACATTTAGGGGAGATATCGTAAAGAATTCGCAGATATGGTGAGAAGAAAGTATATTAGTTTTATCAAAATATTAATCAAAGGTAAACATCTTTTTTTTTTAATTTCGTATTTTAATTTAATCCACGCTTTATACTTAAAAAAATTAGATCTCGATTTTCGATTTATGTCTTATGGTAACTGTATGGTAACTGTTTTTATAAGTTTTGTGATATTTATATATAATCTAAGAAGTGAGCTTACGTATTTTAAAAACAAGGATGATTTGATTGAGAACCTTAGGTTATACAAGTAGAAACTTACATAATATTGATATAGATGAAAATAAAAGGACTTTAAACTGCTTAAAAGCAAAGATGACCTGCTTTCTACCTGAAACTTTTAAATAAACAATGTACGTCTAGTTATGCTTCTGCCCTAAGGACATTGAAAGACTCAGTTGGCGCATTTATTGGACAACAACGTATGCAAATAATATGTAAAAGCTGGTGATTCATCTGATTTTGCAGAAAATAATTCTGAATTCCATGTTAGAAAAAATAAATGAACTTACTCACAGGCTGGCCTGCATAGTTGCGTGCAGGCATTGGTATCATTATCATCAAAACTCTTCTTAAATTCATCTTTACAGTCTTCTGTAATGCAATGTTTTTAAGAATTACTACTTTTAGTCCATATAAGAAGCATCGTAAAAATTAATAATTTTTCTGCTAACCACTATATTCTGTCACCACCACCACGCGCTGAAGTTTATAACATCTCATAAAATTTTAATTTTTTTTCTTCATTTGTGATTTTTGGCACATTTTATATCGTCATAATTTGTTGAAATGATAGATCGTGAGGTTACCAAGAATTTAAAAAGCATGCAGGCAGGTGCACTGCAAAAAATGAATTGATGTTTTTACTGTATAATACTGAAAGCCAAGGTTTTAGTTTAAAACTGTAAAGGCGCAGTAATAAACTGCAAAACTATCTATTTTACAGTTTATTACTGTAAAACTAGCAATTTTAGTTTATTACTGTAAAACTAGCAATTTTAGTTTATTACTCTAAAATTAGCAATTTTAGTGTATTACTATCAAATTAGCTGTATTATTCTGTAAAAATAACATTGTAATACTTGCAGCAGAGGTTCCAGTTTAAAACTGTAAAATGCACAGTAATAAACTAAAACTAGCAATTTTACAGTTTATTACTGTAAAATTACTGTAAAATTAGCTGTATTATACTGTAAAAACAACTTTTATTTTTTACAGTGTGGGTATAGCGAATTGCATGTTTTTAAACATGCTACATTTCTGTGCTACGCATCAATTGTACTTTATGGGTGAAAGTGCAATGGTTAGATGCTTCCATTTTTTGAAACACTTCCAACTAAACATGTATTATTGCCAAATATCAAATCTAGTTGCTAGAAAAGTGAAAAAATATGCAGATCCTGAATTTCTAGAAAATTGCGAATATGAAAATTGTCTGTGTGTAGCAATGATAATGAAAAGAATCTCAAAATAAAAGACAAAACATGTGATTTAAAATTTTAATTTCACAGCTGATTTTCTTTTCCTGTCTGTGATAAAAACTTCGGGTTACAAAAGAATTTGTTTTACTTAATTTCTCTCATAAATTCTTGTTTTAACAGCATCTTATACTGAGTTTAATATTCCAAGAAATTTGTCGTTTAGTTTTCGACTGCTTTTTTTTTAAAATAAATTCCAAGAAAATATTTTGTAATGATTGCTTGAGTGAGCAGCAATTAAATATCAATGAAAAATAAATATTAACCGCAATGTTTTTACATACAGTTAGATTATGAGCTCTTTGAACCATTTGAGATTAACGTACAAAAAGTCGCAATATATCCTCTAATTTGTAGTTTAATCAGTTTTTAAAGTTTTCTCAAGACTTCGTTTCTGGGAAAAAAGTCCTTCCATAAATCGTAATTTAATTAACATTTATTTTACACTTGAATGGGAATGTATTGCATCAATTTTTCTTTATGTATTTTGATGCGAACTTTTTTATTATAATTTTTTATTAGTTCTTTTAAAGAGCAATTCCTCGTTAACAGAAGTATCAGTTTTTCACAAAACAGCTTACAAAGACTAAAATATGCTAAATTCTTGTTTTATTTCATAATATTAATGAAAAATATGGTCTTTACTACCATATAATGCAGTTAAACTTAGAAGATTTCCAGAATTTTTTTTGAAATAACAGCATTTTTTTCCGTAACGGACGTAACTCGCAAGGTTTGTCCACTACCGAGTCAAAACACCATAATATAAATACTGTTCCTAGAAATATTCAAAATTTAATTTTATTTTATAGAAGTAGAGTTTATTTTGTAGAAGTAGTTATTCAAAATTCTTTATTTTATAGAAGTACTTCAAAAAATCATGCAACGAAATAAAGAGTCCAGCATAGTTGGAGTCTCTCCAGGCTATTTTGTACAACAATCGATGCTATTTTTCAGAATGGAATTGCCATAAAATAAATTAATTGTAACTTAAAAAGAGCTGTTGTTTTATATTGGCAATTTTATTAAATAATAGAGCATGCTCAAGGATATTTTAAAAAGTATATTTTAAAGATCATCCGAATAAGACTTTATTTTTCATCAGTATTACATATGTTCCTTCATTCCATAAAGTATAATACGTTTCAAATAATATGAAATCTTTTTTGTTAAAAAATAATTTAGATTGATCTCTGAAAATAGTTTGTTTCGTTAAACTTGGGGGAAAAGTAAAACTTTTTAGTTTGCATGTCATTTCTGTAAGTAACCTTCTGTCATGTTGACCTGAAGGTTACTTACGGATAAAACAGTAAATGTGAACACACAGTACACGAGATTATACTAGCATGCTGTGCTTATTTTACTAATCATAACTTACAACATAAAACAAAATTTTAAAAATATCATAGGTTTAATGATAAGTTTAAAAGCGATATGATAAAAAGGATAGATGAAAAATGAACATCTATTAGGAAGAAAATGAATAATCTTACTGAAAAATATTTAAGTTAATATGAAATGATGTTTGTTGTTAGAATTTTGATTTCAATGAAGAAAAAATGCCGAAAAGTCGACAAATCAGTTCAAAAAGCAGATGCAATTTAGAAAAGGTATACTGTCGTGCTAAGCACAAAAGTATCATCTGAACTTTTTATTCACATTAAGTATCATCATGTTGTACTTTGCAGCATGTTTTACATGAATAAAATCGTCTATGATCATTTTTAAATGAGAAATATTATTAAAAATAAAAAAAAGTATTGTTTAAATCCTGTATATATAATAGAGTGGTTTAAAAAATGTGAATTTTCAACAGAACATCTCCTAGTTTTGACCTAGTATATAAAACAGAATTAATGTAATTTTTTTTAGATTTTTAAGAATTGCTAAGGAAATTTTTGATTTTCTGGAAAAATTACAATTCATCTAACTTCAGGGCAATTCCATGCAAGTGTGGAAAAGCGTTGGAAAAATAAAACTACAGCAATGCGTCTGTTTTGCATATTTTTTTATTTAAAAATGTTTGAAGTTTATTATTTATACTAATTTTTTGTCAAGAATATAGTGTTTTTAGTTTGGCAGCACTTTGAAGTTGGAAATGGAATATTTAACTTTTCGTAAGGCAAATGATCAATCTTTCAACGTTGGTAAGTTTCAAATTTTTGCTTTAGATAACTGTTTTAAAGGAAGAATATTGATTATTACACTTTAATTCAATATTGTGAATTGCTTAAACGAATGTTTTCACTTAAATTGTGTGATTTATATAAACTTCAAAAATGCACTGTTCTATGTAACGTAAGTTACCAAAAACATATTAAAGTTCATGATGTGCATAAAGAAAGGGCAATGCAATGTTAACAATGCTATATTTTCTATCTTATAAGTGTGTATTAAGCAAATAATTAAAGTTTTTTTTTAAATATTGTTTATTTAATTTTTTGTGCTACAATTGAAATGAGTAACGTAAGTTACCGAAATATGCAGGTAATGTAAGTTACCTAAGTAGGACTTAAATACTTGCGTTTATAAAGAAAGTAAATTGTGAAATAAACCTATGTGGTTAGTAGAAGTAATTTATTCAAGAATTCCTTTAAATGCACTGTATTTACTTAATTTAAATTAATCATATTTATTAAAATATCTCTATTTGTTAATAAGATTACAATACACCTCTATTATAAATTACATGTTTCTTTGGCTTTTAAGATATTAATTATCTCTAAACTATATCACTGCATTCGGAATATTTAATAGGTAATTTACTAAAATTGTTCAGAAATGGACTTCTGTTATGCTCTAAAGTTTTGAAATATGTTTTGGAAAATACAAATATAAAAATATTTTATCTCTTACAGCTGAAATATATTTTATTCTGCATTAAAATGCCACTGAACTCTGCAGAAAGATGCGCTGTAAAAGGGGTATGTGAAAAGTCATGTGGATATTACAGATTCGAAAATAAGTCACTCTTGATGGTACTAAAATATGTCAGAAAAACAAAAATTTGTCAAAACTATTTTCTGAAGATCCGCACATTGACAATCAACATTTGAGAACTAGAAATATACAAACTGTGGGGTTTCGTTCAGTTAAGTATTTCAAGGAACAAGAAGAAAAAACAGAGATAAAAGCCGGTGAATGGTGTGTGATGAAGTACGAAAATACATTGTATCCTTGAGTTGTGACAATTATTGAAGAAAACGAGTTTAAAGTAAAAGTAATGGCTGACCTATTATATATGGCCAGAAACGACAGATTAAATTTATTATGAGAAAACGTGATTCGAAAAATTGAACCTACCTGAACTTGTTAATAACAGTGACCATTTTGCATTTAAAAGTTTTATGTTATGTAATATTTTCGATTGTTCATTGAATTTGGTATTAAATTTCTAGAAATTCAATTTATAATTGTTAATTTTCAATATTTTGATCTAAACTAAGCTGTAATTTACATTCATTAATTTTTGTAATAAAGATTTGGTTGTAAATAAATTTTGTAACGTAAGTTACTGTAACGTAAGTTACCCAGTCAAAAATTCCTATAATTCCCAATTTTTTAAATAAATTTTTAAATTAATGAAAATCAATTCCTGAGCATTATAAGGAACTGATAAATTATACTTCAAACAAGAAAACAGCTGTAATAGAGCAGAAATTGCCTTAGAACCAATTTTCATATTATGTCATTCCCTTTTTGTGTAACTTAAGTTACTGCCTTAATTCTGACTGCTAAATTTTGAAAAATTTTAATGCATCGAATATTTTTGCATTTTAATTTTGCTTTTGACTGTCATTTTCATAGAAAACTTTTATTCAAGGTTTTTATGACAATATTTGTCTGTACTGAGGTGCTAAATGCCTAAGCGTTAGTCAAAATGTAACGAAAGTTACCGTGGAATTGCCCTTCAGTTAAATTCTATCAATCAAGCATTTCATGCAATTTAAAAAATGCTGAAAAAGCAAAAATGCTGAATTTTCTAAACTTTGAAGCTCGGTAGCGACCCCTAAAAATCATTCAATAGGTCTGACATTTTTATCAGCCTTATATTAGGTCATAAACCAAAATTGGAGGGCGCTCTATAAAGTTTTCAAAAGTTTATTTTCAAGGACCACCCTACTGTGGAAGCGTAAAACTTCAAAATTAAACTTCTCATTTTGATTTGAGCTGCAAATAACACAATTTTTCTCAGCACGACAGTGTAAGAAACATTTCAACTTATCCTTTAAATCTAATTGTTACTTATTGATGCTTAATAAATACTATACGTACCTTCTTCCTTATTACAAGGATTGCAAAATTTATGCGTACTGTTTATTTGTTCTTCTACGCAGTGACACTGTTGCAGAAGAAGGCTTTCACGACACAAGGTTTGGCAGAACTAGTTTTGAGAAACTAAAATTAAACATTATCCACTTCGAAGATCAATGTGCACTGCTTGACAATTGAAGGGTTTGGAGGATGAAGGGGCTATGTTACATTTTTTGAACATACACTCTGGAAAATGGATACAGGTAAGAAAATAAAACTGGGTGCACCAAAAAGTAAATGTCATTCGACCAATTTCATGCTCTGACTTAACGACAAAACCAGAAAACAAAAGAAGCTGCAGCAACTGCAGCAATAAAACTTTGAACTTTAATTAATCGCAATTTCAGTTCTGTCACATAACCCCTTCATCTTCCAAGCCCTTCAACTGCTAAGGAACAATTTCGTTTCTAGGAATAATTAGGAATAGACATTGAGTGAAGACATATAATTAAGTAAATGAAATACATAAATAAGATCATTTCGAATAATTACGTTCGAATAAGAACGTTACGTTTGAGTAAGTACATATTGTGTAGGGAGGGTGTGCCTTTATAACAGTACAAAATGGTACAGATATCACCGCATTGATACAGTAAAAACTTGAAAATAAAAAAGATCCTCCTTAGATAAGTTTCAAACTGCCACGAAAAAAAAAAAAAAAAACTTCTGGGCAGAATGATGCAGACACCTCGGTGTGTACCACGAATACTGATGCACACACTTTGCATATGTTCTCCATTCTCTCCTACTCTCCACTTAACTATTGAGGGGTTCTTGGGGTTACTGTCCCACTCTTCTTTCATGGCGGTTTTAAGCTCTTGCAGTGTTTGGAGAGGTATAATTCCTTATCAAACACGCACTTCATAGCCTTTTATAAGGAAAAATACACGACAGGAAGAACTAATACACTAAAGGTGTATTAGTTCTTCCCGGACAAAGCACGGGAAACAAAAGTTCTAAAAACAGCTAATTTTTGTTTGGGGGATGAGCAGAAAATTTATGTGGCGGAAGAGTAACGGCAAAGGGTTTGCGAAAAACAGTAGTGTCGATAGTATTATCTTGACAAGTGATGGAAACATCCAGAAAAGAGATGACAGTCAGATTCAACTTCTATAGTGAATTGGATGTGCGGGTCTATGGAATTTAACACAGATAAAAGATTGTCATGTTCACGGAGAGACGAGTCCAAAAAGACAAACACATCGTCAACGTACCTTACGTAAAAATCGAACTGTAAAACCTTAAATAATTTGACCTCGAAATAATGCATATATACACTGCTCGACATTGAAAATGCAACACCAAGAAGGAGTGGTTAGAAATTGATGAAATTTGGTTAGAAGACAGAGACAGCATGGAACAATAAGTGATATTTATTTCAAAATAAATACGCAAAATTTAGAGCGAGGACGGCGTCGGCTCAGTAAGAAGTAGGACCACCGCGGACAGCGATGCACGAAGAAACACGTCTAGGCATGGAGTCAATAAGCCTGCGGATGGTGTCCTGAGGGATGGCACTCCATTCCCTTTCAACCATTTGCCACAGTTCGTCCTCTGAACGAGGCAGTGACTGGTTCTGCAAACGGCGTCCAATCACGTCCCACACATGTTCGATTGGTTACAAATCAGGAGAGTATGGTGGCCAGGAAAGCATCTGTACACCTCGTAGAGCATGTTGGCTGATTCGAGCACTGTGAGGCCGGGCGTTATCCTGTTGAAAAATTGCATTTGGCAGACCCTGAAGGTAGGGGATTGCCACCGGCCGCAGTACATTATCTACATATCGTTGGGCCGTCATAGTGCCCCGAATACGAACTAGAGGTGATACGGAATTGTATGCAATAGCGCCCCAAACCATTATGCCACGTTGTCGCGCTGTGGGGCGTTCCACAGTTACTGCCGGATTCGATCTTTCTCCACGTCGACGCCACACACGTATGCGATGACTATCGCTGGACAAACAGAAGCGGGATTCATCTGAGAACACTACGGTTTGCCATTCTGCCATCCACGTCGCTCTGGTCCGGCACCATTCCAAACGTTGGAGTCTGTGCTGTGAGGTCAATGGCAGTCTTCTTAGCGGGCGCCGTGATTGCAGGCCACGTGCAACCAGTCGGCGGGAAATGGTTCTGGTCGACACAGGAATATCCAGGGTACCTTGCACGTGCTGCAGAATCGACGTACAAGTGACTTGCGGGTCCGCCACAGCTTGTCGGTGAATCCGTCGATCCAAGCGGTCTGACGTCACTCTGGCTGCACCTGCACCCCTCAATGTGGCTACATTTCCTCTTTCCAACCATCTCCGACACAGCCGATGCACAGTGCTTGCATTCATGTTGGCATCAGCTGTAATTTGACGTATGGACCAACCTCCCCTTCTCAGTCCGATCACTATACCCCTTGTAAAGTCGTCTATATGCTGGAAGTGTCTTCGTTGAGGACAGCGTGGCATTTTCTCCTATCACACGTATCCTTCGAGACAAAAACCAAATTTCTCCGATAATTAGTCTGGCAGAAAAACCAACATGAACATAGCCCACTTTTCAACTTCATTCTCTTATATCTTACTTCACGTGCGTCGGAGAACTGCGCATTTCATATCATTTGCATAACTCAGTGACGTGCTTCTACGGTAAAATTTGCATGAATTTCTGACCACTCCTTCTTGGTGTTGCATTTTCAATGTCGAGCCGTGTATATCGCTTAAAATTGGACTAAGAGGGTTGCCCTTCGAAAGACCATCAGACATACGGAAAAAATTGTTATCAAAAATAAAGGTGTTTTGTTCCAAGCAGGCGCGAGTTAAGTTACATAATTCACTTTTTTCAAAATGCGAAAAATGATGTTCAGACATTCTTATTTTTAGGCAATCTAACGCACCTTCAACAGGCACGTTAGTAAACAAAGATTTTACGTCGAAAGAAGCCATTATGTGGTTGTTAATATGGAAACTATGGAGTTTATTGACAAATTCTGTGGAGTTCTTGACGGTAAAACTGTTGCTGGACAGGAGAGGTGAAAAGACAGAAACCAAAAACTTAGCCAGTTTGTAGGATGCAGTATCAATATTGGAAACTATGTGACGAAGAGGAACAAGTGGCTTGTGTACCTTTGGTAGAGCGTAAAATCTAGCACAACGTGCTATAGAAGGAATCAAACGTTTTTTGTACGAAACCGGAATTAACTGAGAGGATTTTATGGCACTGTTAATATTTTTCAGTTCTTTAGTACTTGGATCTTTTTTAATTTGTACGTACGGACCATCTTCCAATAGATCATTACATTTCTTAATATAATCTGTCTTATTTAAAATGACAATTTGACCCCCCTTATCTGCGTTGGTAATTACTAAATTAGGATTTGAACATAACTCATTAACAGTTCACAGTCGTTCACAGTCAGTGTCATAGATAACATTTATAAGAAATTAATCAATCCTACTGGTCGAAATCAAACGCCTAATTGTGAGAACTATTCCAACACCGTTGTTTTACTACCATTCCCAGAATCAGCTTTCAGATTGCCAGAATTTTAAAAAAGTTTATTTTTTCTGTCGCCTTTTCTCCAGTGAACAAATTACAATTTTCGCAACTCAAACATCCAGTTCAGGATCTTGATAGATGTGGTATTTATAATATTTCATGCCAATGTAAATTAACTTATATAGGACAGACACGACGCGCTCTAAAATTCCGTGTTAAAGAACATGAAAATTGTGTTAAAAAACAAGATTTCAAACGCTCTTCCATTGCCCAACATTGTTGGTCATGTGGCCATTTTTTTAATTTTTCCTCTTCAAAAATTATCCATAGTTGTTCTTCGATTTTTGATTTAGATTTTTGGGAATCCTATTATATCTGGAAAAATTCTGATTTAGTTGTCAATGATCTGTCTAGCACCCCTCCTTTCCCTAACATTTGGAAATCTCTTATTTAAAAACTTTTTCGTCTGTGACGTAATCTTTGTTGCGCAGTTGTCGTGTTTAACCCATGACGTAATAGTTTCTGCGTACCTACTCTTCCTGTTCTGTTTATTTACCCTCACGTTTCTTGCATTCCTGGTTCACTTGACTGGTGTCAGTGAACCATCATCTTTTTGCACTGATGATGGGGCTTCATTTATAATAGCCCCGAAATAGCTATTTGCTAGAGTTTTCTAACTCTTTTTAAACCTTTTATTTGTACTTGTAGACACGTTGTCTTGCATTTTTAACTTCATTAATTGTACAAAGTTTTCGACTGCTTTTCTTACTAATACACGAAAGTCGAAAATTCTGTTACTATAAAAAGTTCTTTATATATTATTCTTTAACTTATCATTAGTCCGGTTGCAACAACCTATGAAGCAGAGGTCACAAGGTATAATATAAAGCGAAGAAATATTTTACTCTATAAATAAATTGAAAATATATCATTTTGGTAACAATCGCCATTGTTTAAACTTAAGACGAAGTAAAAATGCTTAGTAATTGCTTCGATATTATTCATAAGCCTGGAAATGTATCCTACTGAACTTCGTTTTTATTTCGTTTCTTGCCGAATGAAGTTGAAACAGGAAAACCCCAAGGTGAAAATGTATTTCTATATAGTCACTACACTGCAAAAAATTAACTGTTGTTTTTACAGTATAATACTTTCAGCCGAGGTTCCAATTTAAAACTGTAAAATGCTCAGTAATAAACTGTAAAACTAGCAATTTTACAGTTTCTTTCTGTAAAATTAGCAATTTTACAGTTTATTGCTGTAAAATGTAGCTGTACTATACTGTAAAAACAACAGTATAATACTGGAGGAGAGGTTCCAGTTTGAAACTGTAAAATGCAAGGTAATTAACTGTTCAATTTTACAGTTTATTACTGTAAAATTAGAAATTTTAGTTTAATATTGTAAAATTAGCAATTTTTACAGTTTAATACCATATATTTAGCTGTATTATACTGTAAAAACAACATTCATTTTTTAGTGAAGCAATGTTTTAAGGGATTTCCTGCAAAAGAATAACTAAGAAACGTGTGTACCCTGTAGTCGTACTTCTGTTGCATTCACACTTGACTGATCCTTTGATTTAATATAAAGAAACTATTAACATTACTACCTTAAAAAGAGAATAAAAAGTGTATTTCACGATATGAAAAATTTTATGATATTACCATGATACAATAAACTTCCAATTATCTGCGGAATAGGGTGACTTTAAACGCGGATAAGCGAATACCTCGGATAGTCCGAAAAATAAGTAAAAAAAACGGCACTAGTGTTAAACTATACTATAAAAAACAAAAACTCACACATATATTAAAATTATAGCTAAAATAATAACATTGAGTGTAAAAAATATCTTAAGCTGCTAAAAATAAACACCGAGACACTCAAAATCACCGTACAAAATGAAAACAGAAGTGCAAAAGATCTGCGGATATCATGAACAGCGGATAATCGAGTTTAATGTATTACATGCCCCTTTAGTTGCGTTTTTTAGCAGGAGTCCGCGTAATTCTATGATAAGTGCTCAATGCTGTAATAGATAATTAGTATTTTTGAAGAGTACTTTTTGTGGGCTGAGATTACTTTTGAGTATTCAATGAAGTGATATGAAACTAGTAATTTTTCAAATAATTAATATGTTTAACGAAAAGCTTAAAAATAATTTTTGTGGGCTGAAATTGAATCGTTTATTTCGAAAAGGTAACATCTCTATTTTGATCTCCTCTGTCTCTTTAAAAAATTAAACAGCGCACGGTTATATTTTTGAATGTCATAATCAATGGTTATTTGGTAAATTATTGCAGTAATTGTGTACTTAACTAAAGGCATTTTTTCATTGATTATGACATTCTAAAATATAACCGTGCGCTGTTTAATTTTCTAAAGAGACAGAGGAGATCAAAATAGAGATGTTACCTTTTCGAAATAAACGATTCAATTATTTTTGAGACTTCAATAAAATGAGATGTCATTAGATATTTTTAAAAGCTAAAACATATCGTAATGTTTCAATGCAGTTACACGAAAACAGTTTTTTTGCATTTATCAATTTGTTGGTAGAAATTAATACGTTTGTACTTAGTGCGGAGATCATGCAGAGGGAAATCGATCTGCACTGCACTGCACTGCAAAAAAAAAAAAAAAAAAAAAAAAAACTGTTGTGTTTTAAGTATAATACTGACAGCAGAGGTTCCAGTTTCAAACTGTAAAATTACAATAATAAAATGTAAAACTAGCTATTTTACAGTTTATTACTGTAAAACTAGCAATTTTACATTTTTTCACTGCAAAATTAGCAATTTTACCATAAAATTAGCTGTATTAAACTGTAAAAACATCAGCATAATACTAGCAGCAGAGGTTCTAATTTAAAACTCTAAAATACGTTACAATAAATTGAGGATCTAGCAATTTTACAGTACACAGGAACCCCTTTATCAATATATATTGATACATATATATATATATATATATATATATATATATATATATATATATATATATATATATATATATATATATATATATATATATATATATATATATATATATATATATATATAGCTCTGAGCTTTAAGATGTATAATTAAGTTTTATCTTAACACTTATATAATTTTATTTCTTCTCAAGTCAATTACAAAATTAATAAAAAGTAGTATCGAATAGTATCGCCCCTTTTTATGAATCCAGTCATGAGGAGAAACTTTATTTGGGTTCCTTATTTTGCTAAGTACCTCGTAGTTCGATTAATAAAAACCAAAAAACAATATCTAGGGGCTTAACTTACCTATAATAATATCATCAATCTCACGATGATTCAGACTATATTGAAGGAGCTAATATGTATATGTTTTTGCATTGCTATGTTTTAAAAATCATTATATATTATTGTTGTCTTATAGGCTTCAATTGCATTAAACATAAAACCAGGATATTATATTCAAAGACTTACATAATAGTCTTGTTTGGTCTATAGTTGCTGAATAGTACATAAACTACAAATATATTCGCTTGGACATACTACCTATTGAGATCCGATCAATGCCATGCAATCCATTATGTTAAACATTATAAATGTGGATTTGCAGGAACGGCTATTTAACATAGACATTATTAACTCAATAGGATTTGCTTTATTAACTACCTATAATTGTGGGGTGTATTTGAATTACAGCTGGAAATGTGAACGAGGATTAAGATGAGCTATGCATTAATTATAACCTAAGTCATTAATGAAGAATGACAGAAAAACCTTGTTATTATTTTGTGTGATTTGATTTGAAAATAAGTAGGCAACTGTTTTAACAAGCGTTAAGTTTGAAACATTGTGCAAATGACAGACTTTGCCGTTAAATATTGGGTATGCTCATTAGATATGAAATTTAATTTGTCTTATAAATTTGGATCTTTAGAAACAGAATTTATTGGATAATGAAAATAAAATCATAAATGAAAATAAAATTCTAAAGTGAGTTTCTTATATTTAAAAGGGAGGAAAAACCGATACAATTGTAAATAAAATTTTCTTTTAGCAGAAAAATGAAAGTTACTGAACATGGGAAAAAATACTTACTTCATACGTATAGTAAAAATGGTACTTAAGAAAGTCTTCGTCTCTGTGTTTTAATAGTGATGCCAAAGGAGAATCACGAAAAGTTTTCGTGCAATCACCATACGGAGCAGGTAGCCTTTGAATTTCGCGCTGTAGAAAAAAACCATGAATATTTGATCGATTTTTATCATTAATTACATTGCAAGTTACAATTAATCAAGTTTGAAGAGCTAAATGATTAATTTATCATTTAACAAAAATCATACGAAGATAATAAGTTTGTAAATCGCTCTAACTCTACTTTGCATTGCCTTTCGTAGTCTGAGTTTCTCACTCTTTAATTGGTCAAAAATAGAACTTCCCAAATCAAGCTCCTGCCCCAATACTAAATGTGTTTTTCGTTACTAATAAAACTCAGTTTTGTGACATAGTTTTTTCATAGGATCACTACTCTGCGATATTCCTTTTTTTATTGGTTTAAAGATGTAACAGTTATATCAGCACAAAGCAATTGATTTCATAGTAGCTTGTAACAAACTCATCATCACTGTTGTTTGGTGCCAACGCTTCTTTTGGTACATTTTATGCCATATTGAATAGTATTTAAATTTTTACGTATCCAACGACTGAAAAAAGAACTGTTAGAAACAACTTAATCCATGATCGCTTTTTATTACGATAATGTTACACCCTCTGAGGCATCTGGGTCTCACGACAGCATTGACGATAAGTAGTCAAGGTTTGTAGAAGAATGTATTGCTGAAGAGCAAGAAGATTGACAGCAGTGCATAGAACTGAATTAATCTGTCAAAGGAACATTTCAGAAAACAAGTTTTCAAATAGAGCACTTAACGGGGGTATCACATATGATAAATCGTTCGACTAAACTCCCAATTCAAAGGTTACTTTTGCTCTCCAATTAACTTTGTCTGGAAAACACCCGTGTGCTGTGACTGAAGTTAAAAACTAACATAAATAAAGCAAACTGTGAAGGAAATACTGCATGAAGCTATTTCAAGGCTACAATGGAGCCTCTTTATCAGTGTAAAAAGTTCAGCGCACATCATGAAAGCCGTGGGAGAGCTGAGCGTCACCGCGAGGACACAGGTATATATACCTAATGTGTCAACCTATTGGAACACACGACAGGAGACGAAAACCGACTAATCAGCAAATTACAAATCAGCCCAGGAGAGCAGGGCAATGGGAAGACCTGCTCTCCTGGTTGGAGATTGAAAAGAGCAGAAGCAAAAAGAAGGAAAAACGAACCACCACAAAACGCAATTATTAAAATTGCTTCCAGATATCAGCGAAAAATGGAATACTAGAAAAAATATTGATTAGAGAATGGGAATTTTTTCAAATACAGTAAGACTCTCAAATATCGGAGCTCGTTAAACTGACAAACATTTAGAAATAGTTCTAGCACAAGAAAAACCAAAGCTGTGACCAGAAGTCCAGCAATTGTGAGCATTGGAAGAACTTGCAAGTTTACCAGTGTGCTATGCTATTTCTGGAAGGTAGTTGAATGAAAAATTGAAGTTAAGGTTCAATTGGAAATTGAGTTGAAGATATTTTCCTACGTGTGGTACCCCGAAAAGACAATCACATTGTCATCACCCAACAGTTAAAGGCGTTATTAGACAAATAACAGCATTTGTCCCCAAAGTGTAATGGCATATCTGTGCAGAGATAGTGCTTTTCTGTGTTTCGATACTTACAATACGAATGCTGATGTAAGTCTTAGTTCCAGGATGAAGAACTATTCCTCCTCTGTCCAGAGTAGGATAAGCTTCTCGCGGATGTATCAGTAGTCGAACTCCGAACTCTGGCGATAGAAGATCCCAATAGTCGTCTCGCTCTATATTCAATGTTAGAGTAAGACCTAGAAAATTAAGCATGAAGAAGTATAAATAAACTCATTTAGAATCTCTAGAAATAGAGTGACAGTACACTGCAAATATAAACTGTTGTTTTTACAGTATATTACTGTCAGCCGAGGTTCCAATTTAAAGCTGTAAAATGCACAGTAATAAACTGTAAAACTAGGAATTTTACGATTTCTTACTGTAAAATAAGCAATTTTATAGTTTCTTGCAGCAAAATTTAGCTGCATTTTATTGTAAAAATAGTATAATACTGGTAGCAGAGGTTCCAGTTCAAAACTGCAAAATGCACGATAATAAACAATATGATTAGTAACTTTACAGTTTATTATTGTAAAGTCGGTATTTTTACAGTTTCGTTATATCGCGCTTGTCAAGATACAATAAAAACTCGCGATATATCTGAAAGCGGGATATAACCGAAGACATGCAGAAATAACGATTTAATTAACGTACAAATTAGTGATATGTGCACTACAAATATGAGTTTATTATCACATCAGAATGATTTTTCACAAAAATAGACGGAAAACTTACTAATAGTTCTTTTATAATAACAAAAAAAAAAAAAATTAAAGCATATATTGTTTTACAGTGGAATACAGATCGAAAATTGCAACATAAGCTGCAACAAATTCTGAGATATGGAGAACATGCCAGTTGTTTTCATTGATTAGAAAAGGAAAAAACTTTGTCATAGAAATATGACTTTTCAATAAAAATAGTATCAACTGTAAAGCAACATTTTTTTTTCATAATAATTTCTCGGGAGACAAAGGAAAACCGCAATATAACCGAATGAGTGATATAACGGAGCGCGAGGTAACGATGGGTTACTGTA
>JAXGGA010020061.1:0-18906 GCA_038373865.1 Uloborus plumipes | reverse complement strand
GTTCCAAATTTGCGTTTTTATATTCCAGCGAATTCTAGATTCCCCGCGCTCAAATGCGATGGAAATGCGAGGCTATAAATATAAAGCAGGCGATAATTCTAAAATGTTGTTCAATTTATGATGCCATTTTGAGAGACATTGAACTGCTAAAAAAAGAAAGAGAAAATATTTCTTTACCTCTTTCATGCAAGGGAGAAAAAAAACTCAACCAAGAAAGCGTCATCAATTGTATATTATATTTTAAAGTAATTTTAACTGCATTCTAATGTATGCTTATTCTTAAATTTCTGTTAAAATTAAACCAACAGAACAAGTTTCGCGAATATTTAATTAATTATTATTGTTGTTGCCATTGCGCATTTGAATGAATAAAATGTTGCTCTACACTTTTAAAACATAACGGTAAATTGAAGGGCTTGGGCGATGAAGAGGTTAAGTGACAAAACAGAAATTGCGAGTAATTTAAGTTCAAAATTTTATTGTTTTAGTTGTTGCAGCTTTTTTGTTTTGTGGTTTTGTCGTCAATGTGCGTATGAAATTGGTCTATTGACATTTACTTTTTGATTTACCAAGTTTTACTTGCTTACCTGTATCCATTGCTTACCATTGTCCAGAATGTTCATTTTTCAAAATGTAACTTTGCCCCTTCATCCTCCAAGCCCTTCAACCCTTCCATTCCGAGCGATATTGGAAAAGAACAGAAAGTATACATTTTTTAAACAATTTTAAAATTAGTATATTATCAGATATAATATTCAGTACAAACTAGAGGGATAAAAAGACCAGAAATCATTGTGAAGTACAGTGAACTCTCACTTATGCTCCGGCCCAAGGGATCAACAGAAAAAGGCGCATAAGTGAGAGAGACGTATAAGTGAACCAGCCTATTTACAGGACTAAAACGCAACATAGGTTCTAACGAGAGAGTGAAAAAGAATGTTTCTATGGAAGAGGGACATATTAGTACGGTTCGGCAATTACTTTAATGTAACTACGATGATAAAGAGAAAACGAAAAATCTAGCATACCTAATTACAGACTGTTCTCTTTTAAACGATGCACAACGGATAATTGTCCATTTCCAAACTCTAGTTTATGGGGGGAAAATGCCTTTCGTGAGCAATAAAAGTGAAAGAGTAAAGAGGAAAGTGAAGAAAAATGCTTATTTTTTGAGGAAATAAATTAAATTTTTTACATTTTATTGAAAATTCGGCACATAAGTTAAATATTTTTCTTTAGAGCGACGCATAACCGAATGATACTATCATTAATTCGCTATGGGATGTGCTGGGACCGTTTAAAATCGTCGTATAAGTGAAAAAGGCGAATAAATGAGGCGGCGTATAAGTGAGAGTTCACTGTATTTCAATTTTTCTTCTCACAACAAAGGTAGATCCAGAAATGCTTCAAATGAGGGGCGATTGATTTTTCTTATTTTTTACTGTGCACATTGGTTTACAAATATTGATCACAGAGGTTTCGGACATTTCCTGTGGAGAGTCCCAAATCTTCTTCCCCCAACTTTATAAAAATTCATATCAAATTGCATTTTTAGAACTTCAATATCGAAAAATTACAGGTGAATAATCTCCCAAGAGAGGGGCTTACAATATATATATTGCTTACAATGCCGAATAATTACTGTTTCTATGGTTTAAGTTTCACAATTACTGAGTAATAAAATTGTAAACTAATAGTTCAACAAATAAAAAAGGTTCCGAAAATTTCAAAAACGTATCTGAGTCATAAATAGTAGTTAGAGAGAATGTTGAAACAACTTCTCGTGAAATATTTGGTGACTCATGTGCGTTTCGTTAAATTGCATATGACCAACTTGAAGTTTAAAACCTATGACTGATAACTAGTTAAATCGAGGTCAAATTTTTGTTTTTCTTTCAAATTTTTTAAAAGCTAAGAAGCAAAAGGCTTTGAGCTTAATTACTTTCAGAGACGTGGATGACAAATATGGATTACTCGGGAAATAACTTAGAAAGGAAGTGGTTTTATAGATTCCTGAATTTTTGAATTGAGTCCGAATGTTGCGAGAAAACATTCAAGACTACTTTTGAGTTGGATTCTAAAGGGATTTTTTTTTCGACAGATTTGAATTTTTTGTGTAAAACTAAACTCATATTTTAAAGAAAAACATAAATTATTGTTTTATTTAAAAATTAAGAATGAGTTATTTTCAGTTTTGTCTTTCGAATAATCAGTCATATCAGTCATATTGGTTAGAGAAACACCAATAACCTCTTTTAGTTAAGGATAATATTGAAGTAAATCATTTAGATATTCCAAAATATTTAAATTTTTTGAATTAGATTCTTTTTATTATTTATTTTATTTTATTATTGATCTTTCTTTCTTTTTTTTTCTTCTTAATTTGAGGAAACAAATTAGTATTATTTCAGACTTTAGAATTATATTTGAAATAACCGATGAAATTAACCAATATATTTGGAATAACCAGTGCATGAGCTGCAAATAGGGGTCTGGATATCATGAAAAAAAGTTATCACGAAAGTTTAAGAATTCTGAAATGTTTTTGAATTCCAATCATAGTTTTTACTTAAGCTTATAATCCTTTCTTAAACAATGAGAATCCAAGATTTTGCATGACAGAAAAACGATCCAAAATAGTTCTTAAAATTTTGTTTTTAAGTTAAAAAAAATAAAAATGGTTCTCTCCTTTTTGCAGGAAAAATGTCTGTTTCACTATTTGTTAATGAAGCAATGACGAGTTGTTACATGTTTTCTTTTGAGCCTCAAACGCCGTGTAGGCCCTCTTTCAGATTAGAACTCTGCCAACGTCTTGCGTCCCGGGGCTTGTTTACCGGCCCCAGCGGCGCGATACTGGTGCCATCTGTTAGGTTGCTGGGAAAACAATACGTGACGTACAAATGTGTGTCCCTAACGGGGTTTGAACAAGGGAACTATGTTATGGCAACCCAGTACTTTATCCACTGAGCCAAAAGGACTTTAAGGCTCGGGGGTAGAGTTGGGTTATGTGCTCTTGGACGTACGCCCACACACTTATCGCAAATCGTCATTGCGAAAAACATAATTTGAACTCGAGATGTCAAAATACAATTTTTTAAATATTTTTTTTTCTTTTCTTTTAATATTTTTCTGTGTTCAAAATTATTGGTGTTATATGTTCATGTGCGGAAGCTCGTATTTTATCATTCAGTAAAATACGGAATTTCATTCGGAAAGCTGAGAATTTTCCCCCTCACAGAAATTTGGTGTTCGGACCGCACCCTGGTAATGAGGAATTATTTGCACTATTTCGAGAATAAAATTGATTGTATTCTATTCACGAATATGATGTTTTTTTTAAGGGGGAGGGGGTATTTTTTACACAACATTCAAACTTGGGACTTCTTCAGAAATAAAAAAGGCGTCACATCTCAAACTGGAGTTTACTCTTATTGTTGTCGTGTCTTAGTAAATCATTATGAAGTTTGGGGTTCCACTGCCTCGAGATGCGCTGGACTTCTTTATTAACATTTAGACAACAAAGAAAGATTGACAGCAACAAGAGAGGATATAACACCCAGGGCGACGGCGGGAATCGAACCCGCGGCCTCTTGCTTTCGCGTTGAAACTTCTACCTCTGAGTCACCGAGGCGCTAATGGAATTTACTGTGTTGTTACGTCAGAAAAAGGTTATTTCGTGTGTTGAGAATCTAATTTTTTGCTTTTAATATAGAGTTGCTATTCAGAAAATGTATGTAAGCAGAGAAATATGCTCTTTGGGGTTACTAAAGATAGAAGCGACCCGAAGGGAGTTCACGGGAGGTCACTGGGACCTCCCAAAAGTTTTCCTCATTCGGCGAATTCGGACTGATGATTCGGCAAATTCAGGAATAGTACTGCAATACTTTTTTTTTTTTGTATATTGTGTGTGCAGCTGCTATCGTCTTTTTCTGTTTTACATTTTTTGCATCTCTTCTCTATCTCTTCTCTATCTCTACTAATAATAAAGCTGAAAGTTTGTCTCTCTGTCTGTCGGTTACGCGCGTAGCGCCAAAACCGTTCGGTCGATTTTCACGCCACTTGGCACAAAATTAGTTTGTAGCATGTAGTTTTGCACCTCGAAGCGATTTTTCGAAAATTCCATTTCGTTCTTTTTCTATTCGAATTCTTAGCGGAAATTCGATAAAATAGGGAAGAAATATTTCATACACATTTTCAAGTCTTATGTCATTCGAAAGCTTGAAATTTTCTGCACAAAATTAAGTTTTTTCGAAGTTTCTACGATCATCAGGAGAGCTGTAATAATTGTTTTTAGAATCCCGAAATTCAAGGCTTACCTTCAGTAAAGCAAGCCAAACGATTCTAAAATGGTTCAGCTCGATAATAAAATTTGTTTGAAAAGAAAGATGAAAAGAATTATTTTGGGCGCGTTCAGAGTACGCGCTCGAGCTTCCCGGGAAGCCCGGGTTCTTCCCAAAGCGTTCAGAGCTGCCATTTGGAACGCCCGAACTTCCCAAATGCTGTCCAGAGTAAGCGCCCGAGCTTCCCGGGCTCAAGCACAAGCAGCCCAGGAAATTTAGCTGGGCAGATAGGTCACGTGTTTGGGCGTTTAGCAAAGGATGATGCTCATTGGCTGAAATTTATTGCTCTTTCGTCTGCTAGGATTTACGAAGAGTGACTAAAACAAAATCTTGAAAATACACACAGAATGGTCAAAAATACGCACGGGTCATTCTACGTCAAGTGATCCAAAATCTGAGAAAATTTTTACCTTACATTTTTGTATTTCTTTCGCATTTGGCTCATTAATTGTACCCCTTGAGGTAATCAAAAGTCTCAATTTTTGGATTTTTATCTCTATTATTTTTTCATTTATGAGACTTTGAACTTTGGAAAAACCCACGTTTTTCCATGGATAAGGGAACATAAAAGAGACCATAACTCGGCACCAAATATAGATAGAACGATTTGGTAAATGGCATTTTAAAGTACGTTAGTTGCCGCTTAATCTGATATGCAACATGACTAATTTGATAAAAAATTTCTTTTTCAAAAAATGAAATTTAAATTTCAAATTTAAATTTCTCAAAAAACATATAATGAATTTTTTTCAAAAAATTTTCAAAAATTCTTGTGTATTTTATTTATGTTTGTACAAATTTTTAGATTGGGATCTCAATGGGATCATATTTTTTTGAATTTTTGAATAAAACTGTATAGGAAAAAAAGGATATTTTTTAGATTCTATTTATTTAAATATTAAGTTCTCTTGCTTGTGATGGTCTAAAAAGTAGTAAACAAGCATGAATATGTTTAAAGTGAGCTGGCACGAGCTTATAGATTTGTCAGGTTCACCCCTCCCCCCTTCCTCCCCCGCACAACCACTCTTTTTTTATTCAAAGCTGTTCAAAATGTTTAAAAAAAAAAACAAAAACTCTTTGATACAAAATGAATAGTAAACTTATTTAAAGTGGGTAAATGGGTTTCCTTATAACTAGACGAAGTATCCCTCTCCCCACCCAAATATACCATTCACACTATACTAATATGACGTCTAACCTGGGGATTGAGTTGAGGATTATTTTCACCCTAGGTATATATATTGTTTTTCAGACGAAGTGTTTCTTTTTCGATCCGAACTTTAAAGTGTACTTCCATTCAATATCTGAAATTTAACTTTATAATTCATTTCATCTTCTACTCCAGCACCAATCTTCAATTTTGAAGGGAGGAAATAAATGTGTCGCCCCAAGATCATAGCAAACCGCAAAATAGCACTGTTTCTCCTTGTTCTCATCGTTTTTTTCTATTCTTTTCGCACAAAACTGAAAATAAATCAAAATATCAGATCATATGTCTATGTCCCCATAACTATCTTTCCACATTATCTAGTGTGCAGCTGTTATTTAATTTTTTTAATTGTTTGTGTTATTTTTCATTTTGTTGTAAAGGAAAGTAATGCAGCAAGACATATCTTTTTACATATATTAAACAAACACTGCTTTTTTGATCATAACCCTCTCATGTTGTTTAACTTCTTTACAGATTGCTCCCCCCCCCCTTACCCTACCTTCCGGCTCCAAACTTTTATTTTTTTTATCATCCCGCCTAACCCCATTTCAAAGCCTTAGTCTCTACTGATGTCTGGTAGTGTTTCAGTTTGTTCTGTTTGTTACTTTCCTATTAGCTCATGAGCTTTGTCCAATAAGAAAAAGGAAAGGCAGTGATGGGGACTGACATATAACGTGACACTTTGATTTCTTTTCAGTTTTGTGTGAAAATAATGGGAAAACATTATGAGAACAAAGAGAAACAGTGCTATTTTGCTGTTTGCTATGATCTTGGGGCGACCCATTTATTTCCTCTCTTCAAAATTGAAGATTGGTGCTGGGGGAGGGGATGAAATGAATCATAAGTTTAAATTCAGATATTGAATGGAAGTACACTTTGTGAAGGTCGGATTGAAAAATATACACTTCGTCTGAAAAACAATATATACCTAGGGGGAAAATAATCCTCAAATCAATCCCCAGGTGAGACGTCATATTAGTATAGCATTAATGATATATTTGGGTGGGGGAAGGGTTGTACTTTGCCTTGTTATAAGGTAGCCCATTTACCAACTTTAAATAAGTTTACTGTTCATTTTGTATCAAAGAAGCTTTTTTTTAGCATTTTAAACAGTTTGGGGGAAAAAATGGTTGGATCAGGAAGGAAGGGAGGGAGGGGAGCTGACCAATCTACAAGTTAATGCTAGCTCACTTACCTAGAGTAAAAATAATAGTCAATTCAATCCCCAGGTTAGACGTCATAATAGTACAGCGTTAATGGTATATTTGGGTGGAGGAGGGTGATACTTCGTCTAGTTATAAGGAAACCCATTTACCAACTTTAAATAAGTTTACTATTCATCTTGTATCAAAGAGTTTTTTTTTTTTAAACATTTTGAACAGTTTTGAATTAAAAAAGAGTGGTTGTGCGGGGGATGAAGGGGGAGGGGGTGAACCTGACAAATCTATAAGCTCATGCCAGCTCACTTTAAACATATTCATGTTTTTACTACTTTTTAGACCATCACAAGCAAGAGAACTTAATATTTAAATAAATAGAATCTAAAAAATATCATTTTTTTCCTATACAGTTTTATTCAAAAATTCAAAAAAATATGATCCCATTGAGATCCCAATCTAAAAATTTGTACACACATAGATAAAATACACAAGAATTTTTGAGAATTTTTTGAAAAAAATTCATTATATGTTTTTTGAGAAATTTAAATTTGAAATTTAAATTTCATTTTTTGAAAAAGAAATTTTTTATCAAATTAGTCATGTTGCATATCAGATTAAGCGGCAACTAACGTACTTTAAAATGCTATTTACCAAATCGTTCTATCTATATTTGGTGCCGAGTTATGGTCCCTTTTATGTTCCCTTATCCATGGAAAAACGTGGGTTTTTCCAAAGTTCAAAGTCTCATAAATCAAAAAATAATAGAGATAAAAATCCAAAAATTGATACTTTTGATTACCTCAAGGGGTACAATTGATGAGCCAAATTTGAAAGAAATACAAAAATGTAAGGTAAAAAACGTTGGATCACTTGACATGGAATGACCCGCACGCTATTTGCTGTGATGAATCTGAAATGATATATTTTCCTTGCGAATCGGTCATTGCAGGAACAATCCTGTCAGATAAGCGAGATCGATGAAATTCTTTACTTACTGTTAGGCCTATTTCATCGTAAATTCCTTCACTTAAAATAACATATTTCTCATTAAATTCGATAAGTTATTTCGATCCCACGCTCAACCATGGCGGTAGAGGAACAATAGTTGTCGCCAAGGTTAAGAATGGTATCATTTTGTGCCAAAATATTGGAGCAAATGCAGGATTATTCCTGCATTGACCGGCCCACTACACTCTGCTGTTGTGTCCGCCATTTTGTTTCTTCCCGAATAGCACAAGTGCTGTCCAGACCACAACTTCCCGGGCTCGACCTGGGAAGTTATTTATGACGTCACAGCTTAAACGCCCGGGCGGCCCGGGCGAATACTCTGAACGCAGCCTTTATCAACGGAAATCAACTTTTCATGTTTTTACCATGGTTACGTGTTCATACCTATTTTTGTTTCGTTCTTCTTCCAGCGTCGCCAGACGTAGTATTTTTGATACTACGGTAATATTTTTTCGGTCCAAATATGGAGCGTAGTATTTTTCCGGCAACCCTGTTTCCAATATACTAATGACTTAATTAAAAGATTTGGCGGATTTTTTTTTTTTTTTCATTTTCAAAGATTTTGCATTTCGGCAACATTGATTTTGGCAACGTTTGGAAACAGTATTACTTTGTAATATTTTTTTTAGAGGAGGCGTAGTATTTTTTTGTTTCAATTATCTGGCAACCCTGTCTTTTCCGGGTGAAAATGCTTTGGGATATTACTTGGCGCGTTTTTGCGTGTCTCGCGGAAGTGAAAGATCCGAGAGAAACTACGCAAAATAGCCAGGGTTACCACGCTTGGCGCGCCTATCGCCCATTTAGCGAGAAAAGTGTACCTAAAGCACAGATTAACCAAATATCGTATGAATTGCGTTATTGCATCGTTCGTTTTGTTTTTAAAGCTAGGAAATAAAACTTTCTTCTTCTTTTAAACTTTGGTAAGATTTCTGTTGGTTTCTGTGAGCAACAAAATTGTTCTTATTTTCTCTTTTGGCTTATTTTTGTACATCTTCCCTTGGGGTTGCATTCGAGTGTTCCAAGGGGGTGTTTTACCCCTTTTATGGAGTAAATCAGTGTTCATTTCAATGCAGACAAAAGTGATATGAATTGGCCCGACCACTTGGCAATATATCGCCAAGCTTTTGGTCGTCAAGCATTTGCCGCCAATTTGGCGACATATCACCAAGTTGGCGAAAAAAATTGCTTTCTTTTTATATTTGGACTCAATTTGGCGCTATTGGCGATATTTTGCGAAAAATCCACTGAATGATGTTAAAATCGGCGATATTTAGGAGATTAATCATTGTAAAACTTTTTTTTTTGCATTGTTTCGCGGCAAACTAGAGATATAAATGTTTGAACTGTTATCTTGCTCACTCCAAGCACTATTTTAGCACTTAAGGCATCTACTAAGAAATTTACACATAAAATTAAGTAGCGTGGGGTCCATACCAGATTTTTATATCATACTTTGAAGGAATTATAGTTGAATTACAACTAAAATAGAGCATTTCTTCTGCTATATCAATTATTTTACAAATGAAATTTTAATTTTATACCACGGGCAAAGCCGTGCGGGTACCGCTAGTTTGAAAATAAGAAGACCCGAGTAATAAAACTTAATTCGGTTGTTACAAAAACCTGTCAAATGACCAACATGCTTTAATTTGTAATGCAGTGAACTCTCACTTATGCGCTGCTCTAGGGACCAACAGAAAAAGGCGTATAAGTGAGAGGGACGTATAAGTGAACAAGCCTATTTAAAGGACTAAAACGCAACATAGGTTCTAATGAGAGAGTGAATAAGAATGTTTCTATAGAAAAGGGACATATTACTACAGTTTGGCAATTACTGTAACGTAACTATAATGATTAAGAGAAATTAAAAGTTAAGCATACTTAATTACAAACTGTTCCTTTTAAAACGATGCATAATAGATAATCGTCCCTTTCCGAACTCTAGTTCATACGGAAAAAAATGCCTTCCGTGAGCAATAAAGGCGAAAGCAGGGGTGATTGTGAGTTCATAAAAAAATACCTGAAAGTTTTAAAGAAAAAGTGGGAGGGGGGGTGTTTTTTTAAAATCAAGGCCCCTATTACTTAAGCACACCTAATTTTATAATTAAACATATATAATAATTAATTTCCTTTCATAAACTAACACATTTCATATATTTAAACAGTTTTTAGTCAAGATATTGTACATGCATTTAATTAAATTGTAAATGAGTAATAAAGTTACTTTTGAGCTGGTGATGAGCAATTATCTCCAAAAAAATATTTTAAGGAGAAAGCAAAAGTCTAACAGAATTACTGTTTGTTGTGCGAAAGCATTTATGAAGTAATAAAAGTTGCATTTGTTACATTTTGTTGCATTTCATTTATATGTCTCACAACTTAGGGTAATAAGCATCAAAAGTTCAACAGTGAGAAAAATTTGATTCTCATATCGGATGCAAATAAAATAATTTACTAAGGTAAAAAAACAATTATAATTTTCATCTTAACATTTCTATTTGATGAATATTATAAATAATTATCGGTATAATCATCGAAAAAGGAAAAAAAAAATCCGGAGATGGGAAAATAAAAGCCTAATTAAAAATATTTTATTTCCGGTATTTTCGAACATGAAAATACCTGAATCGATCATGAAAATACCGGAAATCCGGTAAAATACCGGAACACAATCACCCCTGGGCGAAAGGTTAAAGAGGAAAGTAAAGAAAAATGCTTTTTTTTTTTAAAGAAAATAAGGCAGGGATTCAAGTGAAACAGGCCATTGCAAATTACAATCGCTACTGGAAATGAATTGCATTAGAACATTTCTTGATAAAAACATCGTGACGTCAGCGTGACGTTTGCCTATGAGAAACGAGATAGATAAAACGTCACAGCTTACTTGGCGAATAAGAGGATATCGCTGAGTGCTTGTGAGCTCTTATTGGCTCCACCCGTAGTGACGTCATGCCAAGTTAAGTTGATGATAATGTAATTCACTTCCAATAGCGATTGCAATTCGAAGCGATCGCAGTGCTGTTTCACTTGAATCCCTGCCTAAATTTTCATACATTTTAGGGAAACTTCGGCGCATAAGTGAAATATTTATCTTCAGAGCGACGCATAAACGAACGATACTATCATTATTTTGCTATGGAATGTGCTGGAACCATTTAAAGTCGTCGTTTAAGTGAAAAAGGCGCATAAATGAGGCGGCGTATAAGTGAGAGTTTACTGTATATGCAATATTTTATGATATGTCATGCAGTCAATGCGTTTTAATCTGTATATATTTGTATAACAATAATTTATAAATTCTGAAATCAATCGTTTGGACTGTTCATTGCCGTTGTTACAAGTATTCATCAAAGCTCAATCATTTGTCCATCATCTGAAAAAAATTTTGTGAATGCTCGATTATTTAGAGTATGCTGTTCAGTTTTGGTCTCCTTACCTTAAGAAAGATATTAATTTATTGGAAAGGGTGCAAAGGAGGGCTACAAAGTTAGTGAATGGACTTTCTAATTTAGACTATGATTCCAGACTTAGAATGCTTAATATGTATAGTCTTGAGCAAAGAAGAGCCAGAGGGGACATGATTCAGTTGTTTAAATTTATCAAAATGAAAGATGTTATAGGGTTAAATTTTTGCACGGAAAGCAGGACAAGGGGTCATTGTTATAAGCTGTTTAAATCTCAGGCTAACCTGGAAATTCGGAAAAATTACTATTTTAGCAGAGTAGTGGGAACTTGGAATAGTTTACCGGAAGAGGCGGTAAGGAGCAAGGGAGTAGATAGTTTTAAAAGGGCCATTGATCTTCATTGGGATCTATAATTTGACTAGGACCAGCCCAGTTGGGCCCAGAGCCTGTTGCTGGTCGTCACATTTGTATTTGTATTTGTATTTTTACTGATACCTACTGTCTTTTCTCATTTTATCATTGGGCACATTTCGGAAAGTTATTTGGCAAATTCAGAATTTTCCCCCTCCCAAAAATTGAAGCTCGGGGCGCCCCTGACTAAAGATCCTGTGTACTCCCTCTTGCAATGCAAAGCACATATTGTCCTAACAAAACGAATTCAAATAATAAACACTGCAGCTAATAAAGTGGAAGTATTTATTCATTCCTTTCCCATAAAACACACACACACACGCTCGGCTGGATGTTACTTAGCATAGTTTTGGTTTGGAAACACTGGAGCATCCTTCCTGCTGTGCATGCCATTTTGATTTTTGTTCCACGGCGCGATTCGCGCCAATAACTCCACGCGTTGCCATCTATCTTTAAATAATGACACCAATAAAAAAAAAAGGTGTTCTGCCTCACACGCGAACACGTTTTTCCCTCCAGTGCAGTATCCTTATTTGTCAGGGTTCTGTCCGAAAAGGGTTTATTTTTGTCTTGCGTTTCCTGTGTCGCTTTGCATACGCGTGACAATCATGCTTTTTTTTTTTTTTTCAATATTTTTTTTTATGATTTGAAATAAATGCTCAGCTAAAACTCCACTCACATCGGAAGGTCAATCAAAATAACTCGCTTAAAGTAATTAGCTATTACCGAAGAAGTTAAAATGAAAACACGCTCACGTACAAACAGAAAGGAGTGACGAAAATTCATTATAAGCAAAACAATTTAGTCATACAAATATATAAAATCGTGTCATAAATAAAAAGACATATTAACTGCTAGAGGACCAGCTTATATAAGGACCAGGGTTCGTAAATATCGTGATATTTTCGAAAATATCGAAAATATCCGATATTTTGATATATATCCGATATTTTCAATTCGCGCAAACTTAATCTTTAAATAGTAATTACATACTCAAATTAATGTTATTTATTTCCTTAAATAAGTATTATTACAGTACAGACTAAAAATTAATGTTTCTTTCAATATTTCTCTACATAAATATACATTAAAATTTACATACAATGAAATGTTATGCAGCCATTTTTGCTGAAATGTAATAGTTTAATGTTTTAAAAATTATATAACCTTATGATGATGTTGGCTACTATACTGGATATTGACTATTATGTTCATATAAAAATAATTACAGTATCATATACATAAATATCAACTATCATGTAATATCAAAACCAAAACATGAAACATTTTTGATAACCGTACATTATATTAGTGTAATTGATTATTACAATGTGTAATATATGTATGTATTTTTTCATTTATACCATAACTTTTTTTATTAATTAATTTTCATTTATACCATAACTTTTTTTATTAATTAATACTTCAAACTATAATATTGACTTTATTTTTAAAACATTAGAACTAAACAACTTATTTATTGTTTTATCACATTGCAAATACATAAAACAAAACTGTAACTGAACAAAATAAAAAACAAATATAAAATTTAAATCTTTTGTTTAGTTTTACATAGTAAATTTTGTTACTAAAACAAAAACTATATGTCGCATTTTTGTGTATTGTAATATTTAAAAAGAAATGTAAGCTTATCTGCTTTTTCAGTCAAAAAAGTAATATCATATTATTACATCATACTAAAGATGACATCATTAATATGATGAAGACAATTTTTCTATTGAAAATATCTCATTTCAAATAATAAATATCGAAAATATCGTGATATTTTCAGAATAAATATCGGATATATATCATGATATATATCATGATATATATCTACTGATATACATATATCTTCGAACCCTGATAAGGACAAAACAGAAAATCTCAGCATGTTTTTTTTTTCTTTTCTTTTCTTTTTTTGCACTCTAAACTTTTTAAATTTTTACAAGAGGTGCAATTTGGCATTTTTTTAAAAAGAAATTATAAGTGTTTTAGCTGAACTTCAAAACCTTATGAAACATCTTTATTTCAGAGACGTTGAAGGTTATGCAATTTTTTTTTGAGTTTTTCTTCGCGTATCAATTAATAGCTTCTTCAGTAAATTTATCATCTAAAATCAGAAACGAATACACTAAAACTGTTAACGTATTGAAAACATTTACTCTAATGGAGTAAAAACTCAAAAATTCATAAAGTTAACTTTCAAAATCATCAATCAACTAATAAATGAGAGACAATGCTCTTAGTATGGTTTCATTCTCACTCTATCATTACCAACTAAAAGTTTATTACTATTTTGCTGGATAATACTTACATTTCAACGTATTTCACCTGCATGAAATCGAAACCGGCATGAAATACAGCAACCTTCGTTAACATTTTCAATGCTTTGAACAACAGTTAACTAAACGTAAGCATTAAAAAAATGCAAAATTATGTTTAAAATAATTCATTACGAGTAAAATGGAATTGGTCGGAAAAACTCGAGAATTTTTGGGCGAAAAAATTACTTTCTGTTTATTTCTGAAGGGATTTACTTCCACTTGAAAAAAAATTGAAATTTCTAGCTTAAAATTATTTTTTCAGAAATTCGAAGTACAGGGTGGCGCAAAAAGATGGGAACTTTTGGATTTGATGTTGGCAGCACTGTGAGGGGCGGAGAAACGGGAGGAAGGTGGCAAGTTGTACAGTAGCATTGGAGATTTAGTGGCCATGGATCAGTGGAACGTACAAGAACGTGTAGTAGCCGTGCGCGCTTATTATAAAAATGGTGACAGTTTGGTTCAGGCTTTACGCGAGTTTAGGCGGCATTTCAACCTTCCTCCTCGCGCTCGCATTCCAACGAAACATGCAATTCGAACGTGGGTTGACAATTTTGTGCAAACTGGTTCAGCGGTCAGGCGCCTGTTTGGTAACCACGTCATTTCCAGGAACGCTGACATTGTTTGGCCACCTCGTTCCCCCGACTTATCAGTGTGCGATTTTTATTTATGGGGTTACTTGAAGAGTGTAGTCTACAATACACGTCCCAAAACCCTACCTGCACTCAAAACAAGGATTACAGAAGAGATCGCAGCAATACCACTCGACACTTTGCACCAGGTAATGCAGAATTTTCAAAATCGACTTGCTGAATGCATCCGGCAAGACGGACATCATCTTCGCGATATCATCTTCAAAACTTGAATGTTTCTTAAATTTCCAATGTTGTAGTGTACATTAGGCATCCTGAATAAATTAAAAAAAAATTATTTCTTGTTTCTTTCTTTTTTCAAAAGTTCCCATCTTTTTGCGCCACCCTGTACTTATTTACTAAAGTTTACAAATATCTTTGTGCTATTGATGTAGAGAAAAATTCAAAGTTAATGAGGCACAAATAAGCAGGGATACTGCAGACACGTGTTTCGGCGTTACAAGGAACGCCTTTTTCAATGCAAAAAAAATTGAGCTTATGGATGCGCAGACATCCGACTGTGCATCCATAAGCTCAAAAATTTTTTCGCATTGAAAAACGCGCTCCTTGTAACCCCGAAACACGTGTCTGCAGTATCCCTGCTTATTTGTGCCTCCTTAACGTTGTATTTTTCTTTATAACATACTTATTTACTTTCTAATGTTTTTTTTTTAATCTTTAAATCGGAATTTTTGTGTTCAGTAGTTCTCGTGACAGCACAAACTTTGATAATACAGGAATCACAGCATGATGGAAGATGGTTGCAGATGAAGTTTGTTCGATTTAATGTATATCGTGGTGAAACACTGAACTTTTTTTTTTTCAGAGTGCAGCTTTAACACATTTCCTCACATATTTGGATGTTTGAAACAATAATTTTTGAAAGAACTTTTATAAAAGGGCCAATCATTAATCAAGGGCAGAATTTATGAGTTTCTGCGGCAACTTAGGAGGTTTTCGTTGGATGACCGTCCGTGAACCGTCGTGGTTGTCGTTTACTGAGTGAAATCAAATTATGCATCACTGAAAATAAATGAATAATATAGTGACCTCTCACTTATACGCCGGCCCAAGGGACCAACAGAAAAGACACATAAGTGAGAAAAACGTATAAGTGAACAAGCTTATTTAAAGGACTAAAACGCAACATAGTTTCTATAGAAAAAGGACATATTACTACGGTTTGACAATTACTGTAACTTAACTACAATGATAAAGAGAAACCAAAAACTATAGCATACCTAATTACAAACTGTTCGCTTTAAAATGATGCATAATGGATAATTGTCCCTCTCCTAACTCTAGTTCATGCTGAAAAAAAGTCTTCCGTGAGCAATAAAGGCGAAACATTAAAGAAGAAAGTGAAGAAAATGCTTATTTTTTTAAATAAAATAAATTAAATTTTTTACATTTTAGGGAAAATTCGGCGCATAAGTGAAATATTGATCTTTAGAGCGACGCATAATCGAATGAGACTATCATTATTTTGCTATGAAATGTGCTGGGACCATTAAAAATTGTCGTATAAGTGAAAAAGACGCATACATGAGCCGAGTTTGTCGCCAACCTGGATGTCACACCACAACGGCTCCGGTCGACACACGGCATATTTAAACGGTTAAATTTTAATTAATAACCCCGACACTTACAACTCTAAAGAGATGAGCTAGAGTAAAATGGTTCTAGACGTATAGAACCCGATGGTAAGATGTACTCTTTACGGAAGTGTGCAGAAAGACTGAGTAGGCATACGAGCACAGATTTTAATAACAGAGAAACTAACAAATAGAAAAAAAGCATTGGATAAATCATTGCAAAAGAAATAAAAAATAACAGAAATATGCAAGAAAAAGAAAAGACAAAAGGTAATTAATATTAAATTGAAATATTAAGAGGGAAATCTCTACTAGGAACTAACCCGCGAATATAGTTAGAATTAAAATCAAATCGCGTGCTGGCTCTAAACGGAGCCGAGAAAAATTATAAAACGATGAGGAAACTTCTAAAAGTGACCGCGCGATATCATAAGTGCATTAAAAGGAGGAAAGAAGATGTCATTCGCACATGATTGAACGCTTCTTGTCCTACTTAATGGAGGACCTGTCGATTTGCATATACTTCCCCGTCGGGCACAAACGCTCTTGTGACAGGACATCACCTGTTATTTACTGCAGTCGAAGCGATTTAGTGTCAACTTTGGATTATGGTTAACGTCAAATTGTATCAGCCGTGTCTGTGAATGAGTGTCTGGTGCCAACATTTTCTTCCAAGAGCATGGATGTACAACTATAGGTGAGTTAGGATACTAGTTACTAAAGAAAAAAATTAAAATGATTTTTTAAATTGATTTAATTGATTTTTATAATCAACCGTGGGCTACCGTTGTAGCCCACGACCCACGGCCCGACTAACCCCCGAAGTTAGGGGAAGCTCAGTCTCGTTTTGAGGCCCCCTGCTTTTTGACGCGAGGGTGGAATATTTCTATACTCTTGAGACATTGAAACAAAGTTCGCTAAGGGTACAATTATTATTTCCAAAAGTGACTCAAGCAGAGTTCAGATTAAATTCTATTCCCTTCCCCCACAAATATATCGCTGCTTGAAATGAACAGTGGCATATCTGCAAAAATCGATTTTTTTTTTTTATTACATCAAAAAATTCAATTTTTTTACTCTTTCTTGTGGTAATATCGGCATATCTCTAGTTTCAAAATATGACACAGCAATCGTTAGTGTCGTTGTGCATAGTTATTATTTTGGCGCGCTTCTACTAGTAAACAACGACACAGCCGCCATTGCGTCAGTTCTGAAGAAATTGCTTGGAGGAGGAACATCTATGTCTCTGTAAGGTTGATTCGTCACAAGTACCCTTAATACCAGTTTACTTCAAAATACCGTTTTACTGCAAAAACTTTGAAACGCTCTAATAAAAAGTAGTGTTTTGCAAATATGCCACTGTTCATTTCAAGCAGCGATATATAATTTTCATACATTATATATGGTTTGCATTGCAATTATATGATTAAATTAGATTTATTACTTCACAGAATTAATAAAACTTAATAAAAGTACATTGTAAAAAAGTTGTGGCAAATCTCACATTTAAATATAGCTTGTGGTGGGATTTATGTTTTATGAATTGTGTCTTCACTTTTAAAACTTTCCGGAAAATTTTTATTGGGCCAGTTTTTATCTTTACAACTACCTTTAGATATGCATTTAAAAGCAGAAACTAGAATTTAAATCCCAGGTTTTCAGTCATTTTCGAGACCCCTGAAAATTTTAAAGGGAAGCTCAAGCTTTCCGAGCCTTTTGAGTAATCAGGCCCTGCCACTAGCCCCCGGAACTGCTTAAGCAGTTTCTAGAGGATCGTTACCAGTGTCAAAAATCTGAAGTTGCATTTTGAGACCAAAAATTTTGATTTGACCCCTAGTTTTCTACGCCACGGCACCAAATTTGAAGGCGAAAGTTCTGTACCTCAGAACCAGACTAACGTAAGTTCAAAAATGGCGATTTTCAGTTTATTAGTGAATTCTATCTTATACCACACTGCGCCATGATAACGCAATTTTTAAAAACAAATTTCTTTAAAAGTTAGCCAGTGTTATAAGAGCGTAAGTCCCAACCTTTATCCGAGCCAGACAAACGTAAGTCCTCTTTCTACCAAAAACTTTCAACCTGACTCCGAATTATTCTGCCGTGGGCAGGTAAAGGGCAGTAACTGCAAATTTTTCAATTTTAATTTTTTTGCATTTTTGAAATCTATGTTACATTAGTTTTATGGTACAAACATCTTTTTTTGGTTTCCGATGAAAAAAAACTTTTTTAATCAATGGTAATTAGCAGTAACTGCGTTTTTCGTTACTTTGGGCAGGTAAACGGCAGTATCTGCATGTCTGCAGGATGAACATAATTTGAATCGCTGTGCAAAACTTGCATCAAGCCGCAAAAACCGTTTTCCTTTGTACCTAAACTGAGCGAAAGTAGGGGTGCCCACATGGGAGGTCACGGGAGGTCATTGGTTGCATTTGAATGTTCCCAAGGGTGTGTTTTATTCCTTTTTGGGGTGAATCAGTGTTAATATCAATGCAGACATAAGTGATATGAATTGGCGCTACGACTTGGCGATATATCGCCAAACTTTTGGCCGCCACGTGCTTGTCGACAACTTGGTGACATTTCGCCAATTGGCGACAAATTTGGCGAAAAAATTATTTTATGAGTGGGTTCAATTTAGCGCTATTGGCGGTATTTTGCGAAAAATCCACTGAATGATGCTAAAATCGGCGATATTTAGAAAATGAATCATTGTAAATCATTTTTTGCATTGTTTCGTGTCAAATTAGGGGTGTAAATATTTGAATTGTTATCTTGCTCACTCCAAGCACTATTTCAACACTTAAGGCATCTACTAAGAA
>JAXGGA010020060.1:0-18907 GCA_038373865.1 Uloborus plumipes | reverse complement strand
CATATAAATGATATTCTAACTCCTTTAGAGAGTAAAATATAAAAAAATATTTTAATACATAGTTACATATACACTGCTCAAAATATTTGGGGAAGCACATGGTTTTAACAAAATTACGCAAGGATGTAAATCAATAAGTAACATAAAATGAATCGTCCATAATTTAAAGCCTATCAGAAAACGGAAGAAAACTTTATGGGCAAATTAAAGTTAATGACGTCAAAAACCAAAGAAAGGAGATAAGTGCAGAAATCTGGATGCTGCAGAAACGTCCGTTTTATTTCACAACTGTGAAATTCGATAGCGCAGTAGTTTTTTATATTTTTTTAGGAGACAAGGTTACTTGAGAATGTCTCAACAACGTGATTTACCGGAATCAATGCCATGGCATGTTATAGGCAGGCTGAACACCGGGCAAACACAACGTAGTGTCGCGGATGATGTTGGATTCGTCAAAAGTGTTGTAAGTCTGTGGAATCGATTCCCAGAAACAAGAAATGTCAGCCGTCGATCAGGGTAAGGTCCGCCAAGGGCCACTACAGCAACTGATGGTCGATATATACGGTTAACAGTAGAGATGGAACGAAGCTTCGGCCATTTTGCCGGGCCGAAGCATGAGTTGTGATTCGGCTGCTTCGGTTGCTTCGGCCTGAAATTTATGCAGCAAATTTTCTGTTGCAATTATTGTCATATAAGATAGTCTTTTTAACTCAAAATTGTTCCTCATGATAAAGCATAATAGAAATTTATATTCAATTAAACATATGTGTGTATTGAACATTTGAAGCCAGAATGCGTCCAATAATTAATAAAATATTTATTAACAATATGTTCTTTTAAATATTACATTTCGTTATATTTGTTCAAAAAAACTTTAGTTTTAAAATAAAAGCTATATAAATATACTGCGTTGAGTCTGATGTTTATTTCCCCCTCAAGTAAAGATACTTCTTTTCCAAAAGAAGAAAAAAAAACTATTGTATCCTAAAGTTTACAAATACCTTTGTGCTATTGATGTAGTTCAGAAAATATCAACGTAAATAAGGCACAAATAAGCAGAGATACTGCAGACATGTGTTTCGGCGTTACAAGGAACGCCTTTATCAATGCAAAAATGTTAAGCTTATGGATGCACAAACATCCGATAAAATCAACGGAAACAGAAGCGAATAGCTTAAAAAGCAAACATATGTGATTACCCGAACACCAATAACACCCCTTAAGCCAATTTGGCTTAAAATTTTCCGTTGCTTTTGTCGGATGTCTGTGCATCCATAAACTCCACGTTTTTGCATTGATAAAGGCGTTCCTTGTAACGCCGAAACACGTGTCTGCAGTATCTCTGCTTAAGAATATTAAGATATTTATAATATATAACACAACGTATACAAATAGTAGTAGATTGGGTAGTTCTATGGTATAATACATGATCATATCAGTTGTTTTATTATAAAACATCAACTGAACTGCAGACGGAGCTTTTCATGTTACAAGTAGAGCTTCCTACTACTAATTTGCAATACAAAGATAGTAATGTCGTCTTTTCTTGTACCAGCAGTACAAAGCAAAACAAAACAAGAAAACTTTTAATTAGTGAAATTAATTTAAGAATAACTCAGTAAGCTGTAAATGTTGTATAATACTAAGTAGGGATGCACCGATAAGCAAATTGGCCGATTACCGATTAATCGGCTGTTGATAATCGGCTGGGCCGATTAATGATAATTTTGATTGTTTTCCAACTACCAATTTTACCATCACTGATTTTTCTCTCTTATACAATTCCAAGTTTAGAAATAGTAAGTAATTTATTTCTGAGAGAAGATTTTTTTTTTCCATTTGCCTAGTTTTCACAAAATAATTTTATCAAATTTCTTAAAACCAATTTTCATATTATTGTCAATAATATTTTTAACACATTGTTAGTTATGTTAATTGGACATAAAAATTAAAAAAAGGGGGGGGGGAGAGCCTATGGTGAGCATTATAATTTAGAAGTGATTTCAATCCATATTTTTTAATAATTAGTAACAATTTAATCCAATACTTATATTTCTTGAAAATTAGAGGTTATCTAAAAGCCCTGTGCGAGATACTGAGACATCATGTCATCCCTTACGCTGGAGCTATTGGAGATTCCTTTGTTTTGCAAGATGATGATGCTCGACTGAAGAGAGTTGTTTGGTGGAGAACATGCTTGAAGCTGAAAACATACAGCATATGGAATGGCTAGAGTGCTTTACTGACCTGAATCCAATCAATCATGTTTGGGCCATGCTCGGACGATGCATTGTTACATAACCAAGGCCGCCTGTTACTTTCCGAGACTTGAAAATTGTACTTCTTGAGAAGTGGAACAGTATTCCCCAAATTCAGATCTATAACCGTTTTGCATCCATGCCAAAGAGGTATGCAGCAACCTTAGCTGTTTAAGGAGACCACGCGCCTTATTAAAATTCAAGCATCATGTCTAAACAGTATCGTTTTTAATCTTTTACATGTAACCAAGTTGCCCTGAATCACCTTTTCATGTTTTTTCCATATTTTCAAAGAATTAAAGATTAATTCCAAAATTTTTAGGTCTTTTTTTCTGTGTTTCTCATTGATACGCGTGTGCTATCCATTGTATGCCAATCCGTGGTTGTCTTTTGCACGTTTTTCTTCACTTTTTTGGTTTCTCCCCTAATTGTTTTGAGCAGTGTATTGACTTAAGTGCATATGATTTTAAATAATGAAAATCATATGCCCCTGTAATTAAAATTTGTCGTCTGCTTTGAGGCCAAATGGTTAAAGACAAAATTATATTAAGATAGAGACATATGAAAATAGACTAAAATGTATCATCTTCAGTTCTAAATTATTGAAAGTAAAAACGCAATATAACAAAACTTTATCAAAAAAAAAAAAAAAAAAAAAACAGGCCTATTTAAAATAAAAATATATGGCGTAGACCCCACATTACTTCCTTTTATGTCTGTTAAAATCGATGCTTCTTGACAGCAAAAATAATGGTTGCATATACTCAAGTATGAAGCAACACTTCTTAAATAAAGAGCATTTTAGACATTACCCCATACATAGAAAATTGTTTCAAACACCTAAAATAATATTTCGAAAAAGCAAAGAACACTAATATTTTTATTGTGCCTGTGATTAAACATTGCAAAAAACTGCATGAAACGTGTATGAAAAACAAAAATACTGTATAACAATGCCCTAGAGTGAGCAAAGAAAACAATTCAAACATTTATGCCCCTAGTCAATCGAATCGATGCAATTCTTTTTTTACGATTCTTCTTCTAAATATCGGTGATTTTAACAATTTTCAGTAGATTATTCACAGCCAAATTAAACCCAAATTCGAGAAATCATTTTTTTCCGAAATTGTCGCCAACTTGGCGATATGTTTCGTAGTCGGTAACGAAGACTTGGAAACCAAAAGCTTGGCCATAAGTTGCCGGGTGGTCTCTAAATCATAACATCACTAATTATATTGAAATTAAGAGATTTACCCCAAAAAGGTATAAAATACCCGTTTGGGAACATTCGCAACCACAAGGGGAGGAGCATAACTAGACTCCTCTCGGAGCATGTAAGCTAAAGAAGAATATTTTTAACGTCTTACCGTTTTTGAGTTATGTGGCATATATACATATGCACATACGCACCAGGCGAAACTGAGGTGATTACATGAGGGACAGTTAAAATGAATATTTTGGCAATTAATATGCTCTCAGGTATGTATGCATGTGCTTACAGAACAAAAAAAAAAAAAAAAAAATACTTAACATTTATTCGGGGGTGAGCAAAACAGATATTTAGACCGTAATTTAAGTGATTATTTTTCGCAATTACAATATTTCCTTTGTTACTTAAAAGGAAGTAAAAAGGGACCCTCTTATCGTTGAAAAATATCACCCGAGAAAAAAATGTTAAAAGTTTATTATTGCCAGATTATTGCAGATAAATTTCGGGCCTCAGAAATATTCACTAGAAAAAATAGAAGTATAAGCTTGTTCTATTATTATTGACCGCAAATGATATAGGCCACTTCTGAAGATCATTCCCACCGACAAAGTAGTGACAAACTAATAGCCATGCAACGTGTAGAATGATGGTTCTTATGTTATATAATCGAGTTTCGGCTCATTGCTATAATTTAGGGGGGTTATGCACCAACGGGACGTCTAACTCGTGATTTTGAGCGTTTTTTTTTTTTTTTTGGCCGTTTGGCGGCTGCAACAATGGTCAACATCAGAAATTCATGGGGTTTGGGCACAAAAAATCAGTGGAAAACCCGTAGATGGCTTACCAAGCTTCGTAGTGCTGATTTGTCAATTGAACAGGAACCTAGAACTGGTCGTCCTATGGGGATATATGGAGTTTTTACAGCAAAAACTCGAGAAGCAACTAACACAAATTTTCGAGACAACTTTCAGAAGCGCCCTCTGTAGCACCTCAGACTGTTTTCCAACATATGTTGGCAATGGACATGGTGAAAAGCTTCACTCATACTTACCACATTAGCTAAAAGAGGCGCAATGTTTACAGCGATTGGAAAATAGCACTTGCTACAGAAACGTGAGGTTAGTGACTCATTCTTGCACCGTATCATCTCTAGATAAGAAACATATGTTATACAGCAATCACAAGCTCAACGCACAGTGACTGCCTACAAAGAACCCGTTAAATAGATGCCACAACCAAGCCTCCATCTACGAAAGATCTTCCTCTCTGTTTGGTGGACTGTCAAGACCTTTGGCCAACCATTTATGAGTTCCTTCAATTTGTCCAGATCTTTAATAATAATGTGTACTGTCGTCATTTGTATGAATAGCACATAAAACTTCCCCCCCCCAAAAAAAACACCAGCACTAGTCATTAGGTTCAGTCTGATGCACTTGCAAGCATGATCAAGTTTTGATGCCTCGATTGGTAAGTAAAACATTCAGGGCTTGGAGTACGAGTTTCTGTAGCTTTCACGTTGTTCTTCAGATTTGGCTCTGACCAACTGCAACGTGTTTCGAAAGTTGAACAGGTTTGTGAGGGAAAAACAGTTTCCGAATGAGGATGCTATAATTTATGAGCTTTTTGCACTTAAAACTCATTAAGAAGGGTGGAATTTTGTCGACGAAGGTCAAATTTTTTGAATAATCTCTGAGTCTGTTCCCTTCCTTGCCGAAGTAGATTAATAGCAAACACTTTAATTTCCAAAAATTTCTGCAAGAGAGTTGCCTTATTATCATCTAATATTGCGCAATATTTAAACTTGAACATTATTGTTGTAAACTTCTGCTACCGGAAAGCGGAACAGGACATATCCGCCACAAATTTTATCCCCCCTTTTTCTGCATGGAACATTTCCACCGCGACTCCTATTCCCCCTCTGACTGGCACAGGACAAATCCGCCGCGCCATTTCCAAGGGTGATAAAGGGGTTACTAGTTTAAAATTTTCATTCTTGGCGACACATCTTCATTTGGCGACAAAGACCAAATCTAAAAAGCGGAATTTATTCCCGGACTGCTTATATTAAGGGGGAAATCGCAAACAAGTAAAAAAAAAAACACACACACACACACACACACACACAATGCAGTGTAAATCAATTTAAACTTCGCCAATTTTACTTCGCCAAATATTACACTCTACCAGCTCAATCGGCGGATTTGTCCTGTCGCATAGAGACGGTGGGGAGAGACGCGTTGGAAATGTCTCATGAGGGGATGATAGAGATAACTTTTGCGGCGGAAATGTCCTACGTTGCGGTGGAAATGTCCTGTGCCCCCGGAAAGTCCTTGAACACCATTGTTTCCCCTAATATTACCAAAAATGACCAACAATAAATTTTTTCGACTTCAATTTCGAAACTTTCTCAGAAAGATCCCATACACCATTTTTCCCGTAATATAACCAAACATCATCTGAAATCAGAGCTCGAATATTGGAAATTTTTCGAAATGTATTCCTATCACCCCCCCTTTTTTCACAATCACACACACACACACACACACAAGTTGTTTAAATCACTTTTAAAATTTCAATATCAAAGCTTCTGCAAAGTAGTTCTCCCCATCCTTTACTCTACTAACATTATTGAAGGCCATCTATTATTGTGCTTTTGCAACTTCAATTTTGAAAATATTTTCGGAGTGATTTCCAAACCCAATATTCATCCCTGAATTCCTAACGAACCCGAAAATGGTTTATATTTGCGGAAGCAATATAGAAGCATTAATATATGCGTCGTACCTCTTATGTCCTTGATACCGTTAAAAATTGTTTCTAATTGTCTTATTGGAATTTTATTTCGAAAGTATTTTAGAAGATAATCCCCAACGCCTCCATTTTCCAATTGAATATGGTTTGTTCAAGTGGAAATAAGGTTATATCTGCGACTTATTTCGTGATGTAATTTCTAATTCACCGTATATATAAGGTTTGTTGGAGAAGTATCCTACCATTTTTTTTTTTTTTTTGCGAAAACTTAATGAAAGTAAATCAAGCGTGCTTGCATGTACTTACCTTAAATCTTCGAGCACATGCTTGAATTTTAGCTCTTCAGTCTATAACGTCAGTCGCTGACGTAATATACAATTGGTTCGACTAAGGTAGTAAGCCGTTACTTTGCCCTTTTTTGTTTCAAGTAAAATGACGGAACGAGCAACGATTATGCGTCAATATTGCCAAAAAATGGGTGAAAGCAAATGGAAAACATTCGAAAGATGCAGACTGTTTTTGGAGATGATTTTCATGCCCATTTTTAGAGTTTTAATCATACATTAAAAAATTAATAAAAATTAAAAAAATATATATATTAACAAGAAGTTCTGTCAAGAACTAAACGAGCCTACTTTCTCGTACATCGACATCGGCATTAGCATCTGATCAATATTCTCTTGATTATCTGAAACTAAAAATCATGTCAAACATATCTTTATAGCACTTAAAGCTGATTTCTGAATGCAAAATATACCCCTCTCATCAGATAAAATAGACACGTAAAAAGTAAATAAACGAGTCAATAAAGTTTTGTCGCACCTTTTAAAGAATGTAACTGTTATAGTTCTTCCGTAGAAAAATTCCACAATCGTTTTCAAAAGAAAAATAAATAAATAAATAAAATAAAAGTACAAAGAACTTCAAAACACATTTTATCAAAGAAAGAAAAAAAAGTCGTTCGTTAATAAAATGTCTTGAATTTCATTTTTAATCCGTTGCCAGTTGTTAAATATAAATAAGGAATAAAATGCTCTCGTGAATGAAAAATTTTTGTTGACAAAAAAAATCGTCTGATAAAAAAAAAATAATAATAATAATAAATTAAACAAAACAAATAAATAAATAAACAAAAAATCGTCTGCCCAGTCAGTCATTTTTTCTGAGCCTGCATTTCCGCCATGTTTGCGGAGTCGGAGTCGGAATCAGAGTCCTCACAGAAGATTATTCAGAAAAGTACTTTACAATACATTATTTATCAAAACCATTTTCTTACAAAGTTAGTTTGAAGGAAATCTGCCTTGAAGTTCAGAATCAACATTCAATTTAAATTTCACCGTAGGCGCTCATGTAAAAATTTTTTTCTGAACGGTTCATCATTTAACGAAAAATGGTTCAAATTGAAAAGTGAAATATAGGAATGAGCCTCTCCGAGATCTTTCGAACAAAAAAAAGTTTATTCAATTCGGACGGTTCACTTAAAAGTTATTAGGTGGGGAAAGGTTGTTTGAACGGTTCAATGTTGAACGAAAAAAATGTTCAAATTGAAAATTTAAATACGGTAATGAAGCATCCTTGCCGAGATCTTTTGACCAAAAAAAAGTTTGTTTAAATCGGACTGTTCATTCAAAAGTTATTAGGTGTGAGGGCTTGTTTGAACGGTTCAATGTTGAACGAAAAATTGTTCAAATCGGAAATTTAAAAACGGGGATGAAGTATCCTTGCCGAGATCTCTCGAACAAAAAAAAGTTTGTTTAAATCGGACGGTTCACTCAAAAGTTATTAGGGGTGAGAGCTTGTTTGAACGGTTCAATGTTGAACGAAAAATTGTTCAAATCGAAAATGTAGGTACGGGAATAAAGTATCCTTGAAAAGATCTTTCTAACAAAAAAAAGTTTGTTCAAATCGGACTGTTCATTCAAAAGTTAGTATCGCGGGACCGGTTGTTTGAACGGCTCAAAGTTGAACCAAAAATTGTTCAAATCAAAAAATCAAATATGGGAATGAGCTGTACTCGCCGAGATCTTTCCAACAAAAAAAAAGGTCGTCCAAATCGGAATGTTCATTCAAAAGTTATTAGGGGGGGGACAGACAGACCGACAGACCGACCGACCGACAGACCGACACACAAATTCCATATCTCAATACCCTACTTTCAAATTTTTAATTTTTCGATATTTATTTCATTGTTTTGATTCTTTTTGACTTTTTTTACTTGGCGATATTTTTTTTACTTGGCGATATTTTTTGGACTTGGCGACATTTTTTGGACTTGGCGACATTTTTTAAATGCATTAAGTCAATTTTAATGCTTTTTTCGTCTCTTTTATTTTTAACGGGAAAGTAGGCTAAAAAAATGTGTCTTTCAATGCGCTCTTTACGCTTCTGCTATGGACCTTACTTCTATGACCTTCTGTTATTTCTGACTGTTCCCAAAATTAATGAAGCAGTTTAAAGGAAAGACATTTCAGATATGAGATGCTACCGAGCTAAACTCTTTTTAGGAACAGGCGTTTTCGAAATGCTTCAAATAGCATAAAGTGTAGCATAATTCAATCGATCTGGCAGTTCATATTCCCCATTTATGTAAGCCAGCTCAAATTATTGAAAGAAATTTAGAAGAATTATATCCATAAGTTATATTTTTTTTCAAAAATACGTTTTATATAAATACAAAACTGGCAACTAGCAATAATTTTTGCACTCTCTCCTTCATAATTTTCTTGCATTGAGCAACTTTTTTTGCATATGAAATGTTAATATGTGATCAACTTGTATGAATCAAAATTGGAAATTCCTAATATTAATATATTCCAATCTTTAGAACAGTTTCATATGGTTAGAGAAGATGGGACAGCGACATACCAAGGTCGGATTATTAGCTAATATGCCACTGCTACATGCCACACTTCAGATTTTTGGCATCATTTTGGTCAGAATATTTTAAGTGAAGCACTTAATCACTTTTTAGATAGCAGTGCTTCTTTATTATCAAACTACATTGAAAAGCAGCAGTATTTTGAAAATGTATACATATTAAAATTTAGGTAGCTTTAAATATATAATTAATCAAATACTGAGGCATAGAGAACGCTAAGGTTAAATAACTTTCCTAAGGGAATTAGATTTCTTTTCTTGATTCATGACTTTGAACACCCCAAAACTTAAATTACACACTTAAATAACACAAGTGAAGATAGTTAACAACTAAAGCAATTTCGAGAAAATATAATTAAGTAATGAATGAAATACAATGATATCACGCAATATAAAAGTGTTAATTTCTAATACATCTCAATATAAATAGATAATAAAGAAATAAAAGCAACAAAAAGAAAAATAATCGTGACAGTAGGAGAATCATAAAAGGCAATCATAGAATACTGGTTATCATAAGGTATTTTTCATTTCTACTTCATGCCAAAGACTTCTTGAAAAGAAGTATATCAATTTTTACTCGTTTCATATTTCTTGCCCAAGAGACAGCAGAAATAAAAGAAATCTTGAAATAGTTTTCGAAAGTGAAAGGCATTTTCAAGAAATTCAAGTGCCTTTAGGTATTTGCTGAAAGAGTTGAAGGGAGAGAAACCTTTATTGATTTCCGTTTCGTCAATTGCTTTTTTTTTTGCATTCACAAAAATTTTAAAATTTTGCTTTTATTTGGTTTTCTTTGTTCACGTCGTAGTAGATAAATGATTACTTGGTATTTGTGTTGCATTTCTGAGACGAAGAAAAGTCAATTGTCGACCATCAAAGGGGGGAGTAGGAGGGGGCGTTTATCTTAAAATATCAATTTCTTTATGTCTCAAAAATATATATATATAAAAAAGTTCTAGTTTTTTTTTTTTAACTGGAATGTTTTCTTTCATTAGTAATCTTTAAGACATTATTGTTCAAACTGACAATAATACGATATTTTTTATCTAGTAAAGAGACAAATTAGTATAACAAAAGCGTCTTTTTCATTGATTGTCAATTACTCGTTTAAACTTTTTTTTTTTTTCGAAATTAACTTCATATTTTTCTTAACAGTTCACAGTATGTACTTACCTGTGTTTCATACTTTCACCGAAAAGTTTCAGAGGCAGTGCGAAATTTAATTAAAGAAAAAAAAAGGTACCTTTGTTCAAGACTTAACTAAAAACTTAATGCCATAAAACACTAATCCATCAACTGTTTATAATTTAGGGATGATTTTTTCTACCTATGTTATGCACGGGTTATCACATTAAAAATGGCCATTTTTGTGTTTTTAATACATGAATAGTTGACATTCATATTAGTGTTATGGTAGGTACAAGGTTGCGCTGCCGTGATACACTTGCTTTCGGAACTCTATAAATAATTTATAATATTATAATTTTCGCACTTTCAGAATAGTTTTATACTTAAGCTTTTTTATTATTAAAATACATTCACTCATCTCTACTACAGGTTATTTATACTCACATGCATGATTTTATCTTCTTATTAACTTAATAATGTTAAAAAACAAAATTAAAATCAAGTTGCTCCCTCTTTTTCTACCTCTTCTCTACTCGTTTTCACATCAAAAATTCCATGCTGTGGTTTATAAATGCGTTTACTAGATCAATGTTAAAGTACACTGCTGAACTACGCTTTTATAATATAAATGCTTTTTGAAATATACGTCTGATCAAGATGATTTCATTAAAGGATATTATGTTATGTTTTCCTGATACAATCAAATGGTAATAATGGGTTAGTTGATGTTCATACAACCATTACGCTTCTTGATTCATATTCACCTGCACAATTAACGTTTATTTCTAATCAAGTGTTATGATATGGAACGCAAAATCAAATAATTTCAATGCTCATCAATTAATTTCACACTAGCGTTATCCTATTTTATTTCATTGAGGGTAAGCTTTAAATGCCTTTAGAGAAAAACAGCAAATCGGAACCTATTATTACTAAAAGTTTGAAAACTATTTCGGACCATTAAAAGCTAAGATTTATGCGAACAAGTTGCGTAAAAGAAACGGAGAAAAAAAAATCCCTGCAATATGAACAACCCATTTTTTTACGTGTTTTAGATTGCTCTGATGAGATAAAATTTAAGTAGTAGTTTCAGTAAAACTACATACTACATTCTACTTATTTTTAATTTTTTTATTAAGATATTCAAAACAGATAATTATTTTGCTTACTAGAGGTGCAAAAGCCTTTCCCCCCATTCAGAGGGCTTAAAAAATTTTCGACAATCAAAAACCAAAGCTCATTTACTTTACTTGATTACATATATAATTTTTGAAGTGAAAATAAAATTAATAATTTACTAATGAAGATTTGCCTAAAGCTTCATTATCAGAAATTGGCAAACATACAAAAAAGGGGGTTTTATTAATTTTACTTCTTAAATATATGCACAGACATACAGCATTTATTCACGTCATTTTTCAACACCCATTTTTTTTGTGTTTGCTTTACATATTGTTAATTTTATGCAGGTATCCTTTTCTGAGCAATAAGAACAAATGAAGCCCAAACTTAAAGATATGCTTTTCAGACTTGCAAATTATGCAAATGCATTAAAGACTTAATGAAGTCGAGTTTGGAATAAAGTTTGAGAATACATTTTTGCTAAAACTGAAGTGTGTTTCCTAATTGGAAAGGAAGTCTTGGTGAAATATTTTCCAAAGTTTCCTAATAAGGTGTTTTTAATCATTCTGTCTCTTCAGCTCGGGGTCTTTTGAACTTCACGATTTTTTGTATCCCTGTTTCTGTGTATTTAGGTGTGAAAGAAACCAGTTTTTGAAATTTTAAATGAGTAAATCATTTTTTTAAATCTCTTTTTAAACCAAACCTTTTTGAGTCTTAAAATCTTATAATTTCAGGGCATAAAAATGATCTTTTAATTCTTTATAATCATACTGCTTTATGAGGTAAGGACGTATCACCAACTTGGGAATAATGAATAATGAAAATATCTAATGAGGAAAGCGAATGATGAGTTTTAAATGCTATTTGATGTGCTCTTACATTCTATTAAATGCGATTGTTTACAATAAATAATCATTTCTATTAATAATAATGATAATGAGGATGAGAAGTCTTTTTAATTGTGTTGTTATTGTTCGTCTTTTTAAAAATATTTTTATTATTTTATGATTATTATTAGAGATAGTCTGGCCAAAGTATGAAATGTGCTTCAGCCGCTTCAGTCGCTAATTTATATTGTAAGTTTTCCTTTTACAGCTATAATTCCATAAAATATTGTCTTTTAGGCTACTATTATACTATTTTATGTACTATACACTATTATACAGTATGCTAAAACACAGAAGAACATTCTATTCAATTAAACTGAATGTGTGCATTAATTGAGTCGTTTTTTCGACTTCTTACCACGTGGATATGCACTTATGAATAGATAAGCAACCACTACATTCTTTCTGACCACCCCCGAGTAAATTACGACGAGTTTTCTCGTGACATCTGTATATACTTATGTATGTATGTATGTACGTATGTATGTACGTATGTATGTAAGTATGTATGTACGTATGTATGTACGTATGTATGTACGTACGTATATATGTACGTAGTATGTACGTATCTCGCAGAACTCAAAAACGATATGCCATAGAATATTCTAGTTTGGTATGTAGGCCCTGAGGAGGTCTAGTTGTGCACCTTATTTCGTGGTTGCATTCGAATAAGGGCCTTTTACCCCTTTTTTGGGGTAAGTGTTAATTTCAAAGCAGACTTAACTGATAAGCATAGCCAATGACATAAATATGAAGTGATGGTTTTGCGTTTTTAGCATATAACGATTTTAATGTATTTGCAAGTTAAGCATTTATTACGAAATGAATATTGACATTCTGCAATATTTGCTTGTGTATGTGTTTTATATGGTTGAACACAGTCAGTGGGAGCTTTATCTGAAAAACAATACTGTGAATGAAATGAAATTCTGCGCACAAAATGTGTATCTAAAGCTAATTATAGTAGCTTTAGACGCAAACTTCTTCAAATATGGTGTGCTATTGTATTTTTTAATCCGTATTTTTTTTTTTTTGGAAAGATCTGCCTAGGGGGCTAACCTCCACCCCCGAAAAAAAAATGTGTTAAATGTGAACAATCTGCTTTGAAGGTTCATTCCAATTGTGTATGTTCTAAGTGCATGTGGAATTTGACAGGAATGTGCAATGTGTTTTTTCAATTTTAGTTCTTTTTGGAAATGTAGTACGATTATGTACTACATTTCCAAATGTACGATTGTATATACGATTTTTTTTAGGAACTTGATGCATTAACTAATTTTAAGTATCTTAAATTGCCATTTATGCGTAAAAGCATTTGTATTGTAAATTTGCAATTAAATTCGTTTAAATTTACATGCAACATTTGTATGAAGTCAGAATTAATAGATGTAGTCATTCAGGTTCCCCGAGCGATCTTTTGAGTGCTGTTTAGCATGTGATTTCTACCGGGTCAAAAAAAATTGCCCCAACAGCCCAAGAAGCTACATAAAAAGTCGAACGAAATTTTTGATACTGATGACCCTGATAAGAAATGAATTTGGTTGCTTATTTTTTATTAATTTATTTATTTTTATGTGGAAGTTAAATTAATGCATGCTGTACCGATACTTATGCCTTAGAACAGGTTTTCAAAGTAAAAGGCAGCACATACCTCCGACTGGAGAAGTACGAGCTTAGATGACCCCCCCCCCTCCCCCTTACGAAAAAAATCTTTGCATTTTATTTGAATATCATTTTCTCATTTTTTACGTATTGTACTTTGTCTTGTTCATTTTTCTACGTATTTTTTCAAGAATACGGTCTTGTTTTCATTAGTTAACTTTAACGCTTTTTTTTAAGGTGTGATAGTAAAATATAATTTTCCATCTACTCCAGATATTGGGAAGCTAGAGAGCTGTTATCTAGACTTGCGCCATGAACCCTGTATATATGTTCTCTCTATATATTTTCTTTTGTTTTTTTACGGTGAAAGAATTGTGTTCCTTATTCACCTGCTGCATTAGAAAAAAAAAAGTAAAATATAATTCAAGTATAAATATCAAGAAATTAGTGTTATCAAATAACTTTCACTATGACTTTATTCGTAATAACTAATTTATTAGAATTTATGTACAAAACAATTTTAACCTTGTTCAGGCGAGATCATTCTTCGAGTATGTAGTGAAGCAATGGGACGTCAGCGGTGCACCCAGAATGCAAATTAACAACTGCTCTCCCCAAGATTTTGCTTTTCTTTTTCAGCGGTTGAAACTTTTTAAATTGCACTTAGAGACACTTACGTGGCCTAAAAATCACAGAAATATGCATGCAAACCTGCGCTAAAACTGCTTAAAGCAAGCACTAAAATTAAAATTTGTAATTATTTTTGATTTAAATCTTTATTATGTCGATGACAATTCAAATGTTATTTTCGAAGAAATTAAAAGCAAAACTGTTTAAACGCAAACAAAATATGCTTTCATTTCCTCTGGAAATATATTTAAGTGTTGCACACAGATAAAGAATGATATTTCAGTGAAAATCAATAACAAATAGCGGCAAATCTGAATTCTTTCATACCTTGATTGGCATTTCGATGCATCAAATTGAAAAATTTTATCCCCAAGCAAAACTTCAGGGAAAAAAAAATAATTTCTGATGATACCCTTCTCCAAAGGAAAGGGATGAATATTTTCGATAAATCCAACCGGTACTTTATTTTGATTGTCGTAGCATATTCATTCTTCCGGAAAAACGGAATGTATTTCTTTCTTGAAAATCAATCTCCTGACGGGAATATTTGTAGGTTGAAAGTGAGAGATAATAAGGTATCTAGCATTAATATATATTTTCTACTTTCGGGAAAAATAAATATTGTGTATCGCAAGATTTTACGGAGCTAAATTGCTCATTGCATGGGGAGAATACGTTATTGATTTGCAAATGAACCGGAAAATGAAAGTAATCATCCTTTAGATAAGAAAACTAAATTTGAAAAATATCCGGAGATAAATAAATTTAGCAAAATGACGTGTATTTTGAGAGACATAAAATTGTCATTTCTGATTTAGCATCTATATTTCTAACAAAAATGACATATTGAATTGCTTTAACCGTTACGCCTATTTTAGAACAGGAAAATATTTTTAAAAACAAGCTAAGTTAGTATCAAAACAAACGTGAAAGTACATTAAAACAATACTTGTTCAGTTAATAAATATTTCAAACATCGTGTGAGATAAAAGCCCCATTTTAAATAATGCATTTTAATCAATAGGGCAGACATTTTGTTGGCGATATAAAAAAGAAATAAATAAATAAAATAAAATAAAGTATAAAAATAGCATAAGGAAAGAAAAACAGTGATTTTGTTTGTAATATAACTTTTTCTTCATTTTTCGAAGCAATATTTAAAGCACAAAATTCAGTAATAATTTTAATACTTCAATATAATGATAATTAATTTCAAAAACATATTACTGGATAAATTGTTTCGCTTTTTCACTAAAAGCTTCAAACTTTGACGTCATGAGGTGGATATTTTTATACATAGATGCAACTTATATATTTTTATCTAAGATAATAAAGTTTTATAGCAGTTAAATCATATTAATGCAACTATAATATTATAATTTTGTCAAATTGTTGGACAGCAACTGCAAAGATCATTTAGAAATATGACAACAATGCTGGCTTGGAAGAAAGTAATTTCAAAATATATTTCAAGAATTCCGAAATATCTAGGCATACGCTTAATGTAATTGACATTTGCTTATTGAAGACATGTTTTTACTTAAATTCCCATATTAAAAATTTGTCAAACTGTTGGACAGCACCTACAAAGATGATTTAGAAAGATGACCAAACAATGCTTGCTTGGTAGAAAGTAATTAAAAAAAAATACTTCAAGAATTCCGAAATATCTAGGCATACGCATAATATAATTAACATTTGACTATTGAAGACATATTTTTACTTCAACTCCCACTGAAACTAAGAAGGGGGACACATAAAAGTAGCAAAGATGTTTAAAACTTTTGAAAAATGGAGTTCATTACCACAGACAAAGGGGAAAATGCATGCAACATTTTTAACTAAATTTCTATTTTCTTTACAAAAGAGACAGAATGAATAATTCATTGCTTTAGTTTAAGAAAATCGTGTTTGAACGAGTTCATTACTTTTCTTTTCAAATTTTCTCTTTGAATATATCAGAGATGCGATAGGATTTTCCCTGAAAATGGTCCAATTAGGGTCTATATAGAGGCTGTGTGCCGATTAAGATAAAAGAAAATCCTAAGTTGTTTACGTAACTTATTTTTCTTTAAAACAATTTTATACGAAATGATTACATTGTTCTCTGAAGTTTGAATTTTTTGCAAGAAACAAAATTCTTATATCGTTTTTATAAACAAATTTAACGACGTAAAACTAGCCAGATCTGAAACTGAGTTGCTGCCATATGATGTATATGAAAAACTACTAAGGAAATAAAGTTATAGTTTAGAAACATCAGGTAGTTGTAATTTAAGAATACAATACCTATATCTTTTTTTTTTAAATATTCTGAGTTAATATTGAATATCTAAAATACTTTACTGCAATATATTTCTGAAAACTATTTTTGTTTAATTAAGTTTAAAATTAGAACATCAAAGGTGCAATTTTGAAAACTAATATTGCTTGTAACATGCACATATTAATAATGCGAGTTCGTTGTGAACAGAAATGTTACGATAGCTCTTTTAATTTTGTCTTAATCCAAAAATTCATTATTCTTCAAAATCACCAAAACTAAAAAATCAACTTGATCAATACTGGTTTATAATTACTTATTGTTTGACTTGTAACAGGTGTGAAAGTAATTTTGTTTAATTAAAGTTTTATAAAAAAGAAGTAACATCTCTTAACTTTATCGGACAACAAGAAAATTGCAAGGGTTTTGGTTGCATTACTCTTGCTAAATGAAATAAGGATTAATTTATTATAAACAGAAAACGGAAAGTACCTTGAACACCAGAGGCAAAACAATATGAAATGAAGAATTTTGTTTCGCCATTGACTAGTAACATTCTTACTAACATTTATTTTATTAAATGATAATTGCAAATATGCTAAGGAGCAAAAATAATCTCGATTCCTGTAATACTTTGCTGCGTTTCATGTATTTATTTTTAATGCGTTTTCAGTTTTGCTTCACTAAGCTTCGAAAACAAGTTAAAGCATTTCAGCTAAGTAATGCCAACTTCAATTCAGAATAATGTAAAGCTTTAATGAAATTTTTCTTAATGTAAAGCTTAGAAAAATATTTTTCTGTGTCCAAAGCTGCATCTTTAATTAAAGTAAATATGTTCGGTTTGAGCCATTTTCAACTAGAAATAAACTAATAACATTAAAATCGATAGAAAAGCAATAATCGATAATGCTATCAAAACATGTAAATTGAAAGATTCTAAAAATATGGTCCGTTATACAAATTTATTAAAAAAGTTCTGTGGACAAAAATATCAATGAGTGCATTATAAATTATTTACTGATTTTTTAGCTTTAAGTATTGGCGTTGTAAGCGTGTAATGTGTGATATGGTAAAAAGTTTTTTTTTTTCGGAAATAAAATACCATTTCCAATTTACAATTAATTTCGCTAATGTTTACAGAACACTAAATAATATCAAACGGTTTCTACTATATAAACACTTCTCGTAAGCAAATAAAAAATCTATATTCAGTTTCAAATTTCTGTCTGTTACTTAAAAAAAGTTGAAATAATGCTAATTAATACATTATTGCTAAAAAATGCTTGATAGATAATATTTTCATTTTAATTCTTTACTGTAAAAAGCAATCAATTAATAGTTACTTTTTATTGATCCACATTTATTCATTAGAAACTACACATTGTTAATACAAATTTTAGAGAACTTGAGAACATAAATTTTTCCAAAATAAAGAAATTCGATGATATATTTAAGCATGCTAAATATGTAAGTCTCAAAGATGAGAAAATTAGCAAAATATAGATAAGCAGTTTTTAAAAACTTTTTTTTTTTTTTACGTTACTATTTTTATTGTGTTATAATGTGTTATATATATACTATATTATTGAGTTTTAAATATAACTAGTAGGTTCATATTCCTTCGTCGTTATTTAAATATGTGGAACCAAAAAACAGCTGCTATTTTTTTAAAAGCGCCAAAATTAAATTAATGTAAATTTCCAATTTAAGCATTACAATTTACCTACTGGGAATGTTAAACTCACAAGTAATTATTTTAACAAAATTCCACGTGATAAACAAAACTAGTCTAAATCAATTACTTTTCATTTATGATCTCGATTCTTTTCGAAGCTTCATCTTAATTGTAATTAGAAAAAGCTAGAAGTAAAAAGTGTATTTCCAGTAAACATTGCCCACCATTTTTCATATTGTATTGCTAATAAGTGTATAATCAATGATTTTCTTTAGCATGACTTTCATACAACTGTGAAAGCTTTACCTAGTATATGTTATCGATTTTAAATTTATGTAATAATGAAGCGCTTTAAATCATGTTTGAAAAGTTTCTTCTGTATTGTGTACCGAAAAGGAAATGTCGTTTTAAAAAAAGCATATTTAGTTAGAAAAAATAAGAAAATTATTTTGTTAAAAAATACAGAAATGCTTTACACATCAAGGAAGAGAATCAAAATTAAAT
>JAXGGA010020059.1:0-18909 GCA_038373865.1 Uloborus plumipes | reverse complement strand
TACATTTTAAGAAGTTGCAGCTTCTGCTTGATAAAAATGTTCTTGATAAAAAACTTTAAATGAATATCGTGAACAGGTTGTTAAGTATGCATAAAATCATTTTAACTACGCTATTAAATAAGATGAGTCACTTATTTTATGTTACGCTTAATAAAAAGACTTGTTTAAAATCATATTCTTAAATTGGACCACCGGTCCAATATAGGAAATTTTTTTCGGTCCAATAAAGGAAAACACGCCATTTTTTATTCTTCAGTTCATTGCTCTGGTAAAAATTATCACAATTGCTCATGTAAATACATCGATGTAATCCTTATTAAACGCAGATTATAATACTGTAACAGCATTTTACCTCAACTCATAAGTTTTTGAGTTATCCTTCTAGAAACAAGTTCGCAAAATAAGATTTCGCACGTTTTCAACACAAATCTAGTCGTAACTCACGCTAAACAGTTCGAAGCGTGGTGAAACTTCATACACATTGGTTTTATTCCTAAAACTTTATATTTCTACTGTTAAAGTGTAGCACAGATCTCTGTACTAGATTTTAAGCCCGAGGTCCAATTTAAGCAGTGGTCCAATATAGGCGGTCTTCCCCTACAGCTAATTTTATGGTAATAAACTGTAAAATAGCTAGTTTTACAGTCTATTACTGCGCTTTTACAGTTTTAAACTGAATCCTATGCTTTCAGTATTATACTGTAAAAACAACAATGTATTTTTTTGCAGTCTAGTAAAGTTTGCGATCTGAAACCTTCCAAAATTTATTAATGAATATTAGTTTTTATCTTCAATTCTGCTTACAAAATTTAAGCTGCAGGAAGAAAGAATGCAAAACTTAAGTTTGTTCCTGAAAAACCAGCTACAACTCAGAATCGTCTCTTCTTATTCCATTTCAAGGCGTTTTATTTTATTTTATTTTATTTTATTTTTTATTTATTTTTTTTATTTATTTATTTTATTTTTTGCCTTGCACTAACTCCACGAAACCAGGAAAAAACACTGTCGATATTAAAAAACGTGAAGAAAACGCCAAAATCATACATAAATGGGGAGTTCACCAGAGGGTACCTTCTTAAGGTTTCTTCTTAAAACAACAAATCCCTAAGATTCATTAAGTTTTGGGAATTTTACACAAAATAATCAAGCCTTGTTAAATGCGGCTTCACAATTTAAATATGCAACGCTCACGCAAAACATGCTCCTTAATAATATCATTAATTGTTCAAGTCCCTAAAAGTGAGGAGTTAATTACTTAAAGTTCTATCTTCATTTGCATAAAGATTTTTAACCTAAAATTATGCAATTTTTTTAAAAATAATTGTTTGGGTAGAACTAAAACAGAAATCAATGCATAGAGGCTTTTTTTCAAGCATCGCTTCACAAGATATGTAACGTTAGTATTTTCGTTCCCATTTTTTGTATTAAAAGCTGTCACTTAAAGCATGATGGATCGTTTATATAATGCAGTACCAGCTGCCAATTGCCTTTTATTTTCTTTTTTGCTTCATTGATCTTCACCATTCCTCCAAATAATTATTTCCAACTGAAAACTTTTTTACATCCACGTATAAAACTACACGGATGTATGGATGTATGGAAAAGAAAGTTAACTTTTAAGAGTGTTTAAGACTACAATTTAAAGCAACACATGTTATACAACAGTTATAAGAAAAAGTTATGCAATTGTTAGTACAAGTTATACACAACAAGTTATACAACAACGTAAAAAAAGGTATCCTAAAATGGGGTGTACCGGAACAGATGGGTGAATCGCAACAAAACTTCCCCATTCATATAAAGAAATTCTCCAAAAATATACGATCCGGTATTTTTGGCTGCCTATTTCTCTTGAGAAAGGTAATGCTTGCATACATATCCCCCAAAGACTCATATTGAAAAGGTAATATAAAAAATAGGAGAAATTCACTTTTGTCTTTTTGGCAACACAACTGTCTAATGAGTATCCCTGTTAAAAATTCAGGAAACTTTTACGATAAACTATATTGCTTATGATGAAACTTATGATGTTACTGTAAAATGTAGCGTTTACAGTACAGAAATTTTTTGCAGTAAACTGTACTGATAAAAAAAATGCGATTGCAGCGCCAATTGATCACCACGCGACTTACTGTGAGATGCAGATGACACCCTATTTCCGCTCTCCTGATGTGTCTCACCTGGTACCGTGGATAGTAAAGAAGTGTGAAGAATTTGGGTCCCGGGCTCGATCTTTGTCGTTTGTATCTCGTACTTTTAATTCTCGTTTTCTCTTCCGTAAAAGTTTACAGTAAAAAACATTTTACGGTAAAAGTTACTGGCAACATGGATGCCAGTAACTTTTACCGTAAAATTTCAGGAAAATTTTCAACAGCAGCAGAATATTTTTATTTTTTTAACCAACAGGCTTTCATCCTACTACAGATCTTTTTAGACTTTAAATATAAGAATATTATTTTTGAATTATGCATGCATGTCAGCGACAGAGTAACACATTAGAATTGGCATTTTTTTATAATTTGTCAGAAAAATGAATATTTTTTTATCATGTCATAAGACTAGAATTTACGGGGTGTACCGAAACACTTTGTTTGGTCGTTCCGATTTTTTTTTAACACATATAAAAGACAACAAGAGAAAGGAAGAAAACGGATTCAAAAATCGAAATATTGCAATTCCAATTCTTCTAGTAAAGATAGAGACATGGATTTATTAGTCTTCTGATGAGGAATCAGATCTTAGAATGCCAGAAAGTTTCAAATTAAAAAAGAGTTTTTCTCCAGGAGCGTTCCTCATTACTGAATTTAATGGGAAAAAATTCATACATAATTTATGTGTCAAAAAATCCTGCACCCAGACAACAATGAATACGTGGAAAGATTTTACAAGCGAATCTCCAAAATCTGGAGACTTCAAGAAACTAAAGAAGTTCTTTCCTCCCAGAGGATGTAATGAAAAAACCTAAACCAAGGAGCAGCATCCGAACATCTGCTGGATTTAACAACATAACTTTTGTAGACAACATGAGTGACTTGAATTTTTGTCTTTGTTTTTCCATTCAAATGTATTTTCTTCAATTCAATTTAAACATTTACTTTATCTATTTTTTCTTTTTTACATTTTGCATATCCTTGCAAGCGTGGCCGTAACTAAACTTCTGTTTGGGGGAGGTTTCTATAAAACGCATTTATCGTGAAATTTATATGATCAATATAATTTGATTCTATTGATTTTTGTTACAATAAGTTATTTAAAAGATAGTGTGCTACTTATTAACAAGAGCAAATATAAATTATGACATCTATAAAATTCAGAAAAACATCGTAAGTATACACTGCATAAGTTCAATCCTGTTGAATAGTTGATGTCTTTTTTTACCAACTCAAAAAAACAGGCACGTCTATTTTTAAACACTTATAAAATATTTTAAATAAAGAGTTTGGCACTTTGAATTTTAGAGAATTTTGACATTTTTGTTTCCATCAGATTTTCAAAATTTGAAGGAAAACGCTGTATTGTTTTATAAAAGATGATGTTTCGCAATAACTAAAATAAGAATTAATTCTAAAGCACTGAAGTTTGCACAATTTTTTTAATAAAATTACTTTTATTTTTCAAAATTAAGTAAATAAATCAGTAATCATTGATTTATTTCAGCAGTAATGTTTTTTTTTTTTTGGAAAATTAGTTTTGAAAAATTTTGGAGGGGGTTTGAACCCTAAAAACCCTCCCCTTAAATACGACCCTGCTTGCAAATCAAAAATAAGATCATTCACTTTTAATTGCATTTTTGTGTCACATCACATTTTACTTTCTAATGATCTACCTTTTTGTGCAAGATAAAAGATTTTAAAGGGGAAAAGAAAGCTTTAATACCATAATATATTTAAACACTTATAAATAACAAGAAGTTCTGTCAAGAACTGAACGAGCCTACTTTCCCGTACATCGACATCGGCATTCTAGTATCTGATCATTATTCCCTTGAATATCTGAAACTGAAAATTATGTCAAACATACCTTTATAGCACTTAAAGCTGATTTCTAAAAGCAAAATATACCCCTCTCATCAGATAAAATGGACTCGTAAAAAGTAAATAAATGAGTAAATAAAGTTTTGTCGCACCTTTTAAAGAATGTAACTGTTATAGTTCTTCCGTAGAAAAATTCCACAATCGTTTTCAAAGGAAAAAAAATAAATAAATAAAATAAAAATATAAAGAACATCAAAACACATTTTATCAAAGAAAGAAAAAAAACCTCGTTCGTTAATAAAATGTCTCGAATTTTATTTTTAATCCGTTGCCAGTTGTTAAATATAAGTAAAGAATAAAATGCTCTAGTGAATGAACAATTTTTGTAATCAAAAAAAAAATCGTCTGCCAAAAAAATAAATAAATAAATAAATAAAAATAATAATAATTAATTAAACAAAAAAATGAATAAATAAACAAAAAATCGTCTGCCCAGTCAGTCATTTTTTTCTGAGCCTGCATTTCCGCCATGTTTGCGGAGTCGGAGTCGGAATAAGAGTCCTCACAGAAGATTATTCAGAAAAGTACTTTACAATACATTATTTATCAAAACCATTTTTTTTACAAAGTTAGGTAGAAGGAAGTTTTTTTTTTTAGTTCACAGAATCAACATTCAATTTAAATTTCCCAGTAGGCGCTCACGTTAAAAACTTTTCTGAACGGTTCATCATTGAACGAAAAATGGTTCAAATTGAAAAGTGAAATATGGGAATGAGTCTCTCCGAAATCTTTCGAACAAAAAAATTTTATTCAATTCGGACGGTTCACTTAAAAGTTATTAGGTGGGGAAAGGTTGCTTGAACGGTTCAATTTTGAACGAAAAAAATGTTTAAATTAAAAATTTAAATACTGTAATGAAGTATCCTTGCCGAGATCTTTCGAACAAAAAAAAGTTTTTTTAAATTGGACTGTTCACTCAAAAGTTATTAGGGGTGAGAGCTTGTTTGAACGGTTCAATGTTGAACGAAAAATTGTTCAAATCGGAAATTTAAAAACGGGAATGAAGTATTCTTGATAAGATATTTCGAACAAAAACAAGTTTATTCAATTCGGACGGTTCACGTAAAAGTTATTAGGTGGGGAAAGGTTGCTTGAACGGTTCAATGTTGAACCAAAAATGTTCAAATTTAAATACGGTAATAAAGCATCCTTGCTGAGATGCTTCGAACAAAAAAAAGTTTGTTTAAATCGGGCTAAAAGTTATTAGGGGTGACAGCTTGTTTGAACGGTTCAATGTTGAACGAAAAATTTTTCAAATCGAAAATGTAGATACGGGAATGAAGTATCCTTGAAAAGATCTTTCGGACGAAAAAAAGTTTATTCAATTCGGATGGTTCACTTAAAAGTTATTAGGTGGGGAAAGGTTGCTTGAACGGTTCAATGTTGAACCAAAAATGTTCAAATTTAAAATTTAAATACGGTAATAAGGTATCCTTGCCGAGATGCTTCGAACAAAAAAAAAGTTTGTTTAAATCGGACTGTTAACTAAAAAGTTAGTATCGCGGGACAGGTTGTTTGAACGGCTCAAAGTTGAACCAAAAATTGTTCAAATCGAAAATGTAGATACGGGAATGAAGTATCAGTGGCGTAGCTAAGGGGGGCGTGGGGGGCGGTCCGCCCGGGCGGCACTTTTAAGGGGCGCCAAAATGAGAAGGACGCCGGCAAACCACATGCACCACTAAAAAAATGAAAGGGGAACAACAAGAAGGAAAAAAATTGAAAGTGTGTGAAATCTGGACGGTATCAGGACAGAGGCTTTATACGGGAGGAAAAAGAGCAAAAATCAAAAAAATTGCCAAGAAAACGCGTAGGGGGCCATCGAGTTACAGACGTCCTCAAGTATAGGGCTCGCAATAAAGAGAAAAGGGTAAATTTAAATAACAACCAAGCAATATTGGGGCGGCAACAAGGTACAGACGTCACGGAAAAAAAAAATATATATATATATGCCAAGCAAAGTTATAGAGTGGCATTGAGGCGTAGACTTTGTAAGAAAAAGAAGGAAACAATAAAATAAAAACCTCGCAGAGTTTGAGCGGCATCGAGGCACAATCTTTGTAAGAAAAAATAAAGCATAAGAAATTTAAAAAAAAAAGAAAGAAATATTGGGGCGCCATTGAGGCAATCCTTTTAAGGGAGAAAAAAGTAAAAACAAGGTAAAAAAATTGCAGATGCTGCTTTTATGCAGATGCTGTCTCCACCTTTGTTTCGATTTCCTACTGCTGTTATCTGGTGGGAATTTTTAATGAATTTTTTGTAAATAAAGTAAGTAGGGGAATGTAGGGCAAAGTGAAAATAGTTAAGATAGCGGACCTATTTCAAAATGAAAGCATCGGAAATTTGCTCTGAAAATTATTAAACGTAAAGATTGGATAATGTATTTCGTATGACAACTTGCATTGAAATATTATTTTTCATTTTTGGCAGTTATTTTGCATCTTCAAAGAAAGATAGAAATTTTCCGCCTGAAAAAACCATGGATCAAAGTAAAAAATGCAATATTTTTACAATGAAAGATTTTCTGTTTTATGATTAACAGTAATTTTCATCAAATGGACGTGTAAACAAACGAATAAATGACTTATACTACTTATTTTGTGATTCCACACCACAAATGTGTAAGAACCATAAGTTATGGTTCTGACTTAGGTAAAAAATGTACTTCTAAATTTTTTTTTTTTTATAATTGAAGAACATTTAAATAGTAAACTTTTTGTTTAATTTCATTTTATGCTCACTAATTAAAAGATGTGCGATATAACTTTAATATAATGGATGGGCTAAAACTACTTGCTATGATCATTAATGTTTTTAATGTTGTTCGTGCTTTAAAAGTGAACCAACTGGCCATTCTAGAAATGTCTTCTAAAATATCTAATGGTTACATTACTGTTTGTTAGAACAAAGAATTATTTTCATGAAGAAAAATGTTTTGTGATTCTTTAAACGATGCATAAGCCATGACAAGGCCGTATCCAGAGAGAGGGGGGCGACGGGCTCGCCCCCCCCTGAAACTCGAAATGTTTTGTAATGTAAAACAGAAAAAAAAGTTTTCTTTTTTTGTTAAAATTTCAAATGGCAAAAAAAAGGTATTTTTTTCTTATTAACTATTAAACGAGTGAAAATTTGAAGAAATACAAAAAAAAAAAAAGGCCATTCAAATTTTCATTAGCTGCATAACATACTTGAAAACAAGACTCATTAGCACTTCCAGCTCTCTTTTCCAAATCAATTCAGGCTCAAGGCAAGCTACTTGTCAGTTTGATCGGCGCCCCCTCCCCTCTCCTATAAAACTTATAAAACTTACACCACTCAGATTTTTACCCCCTTATCGGTTGGCCCCTAGTTTCCGACTAGGCTGAGATTGCTTCTCACTGCCCTGATTCAATTAAGAGGGCACTTTGTTGGTCCCCATTTATAAGCATTTGTAACTCTCGAAGAATTTAACCCTACACTGCATGATTTTTTATTTTTCGTAGAAAAAAATATATGTGTTTGTCAATGTAATAAGAAAACACGGAAAAATATTAAAAAAAATTTAACTCTAAATTTTCACCCCTTTCTAATTAAAAATAGTTTTGTTGCCAAATGGCTACACCATGCATTCAACAGATAAAAAAGATTGTAAATGATAGTCTTGAAATTAGTTCTTTTTTGTAAAAAAATAGAGGAATTGAACATTTGGTGCACTGTACTCTTGTAATCCTTTACATTTTGACATTTTACATTATTTTTTATATGTACTTGTACTTTCCGATGATCAATTCTGTCAAATCTGATGTCTTTTGGAGGCTCTCTCGCGCAAGCTTTCTTTCTTTTCTCTCTCTTTTTTTTTTTTGGTTTGTAACTAGTTCCTCTGTAGCTAATGGTCTCTTTTTAATACGCTTTTATTAATTTCACATGTGGGTTTGTTTGTATGTATGTATGTATGTATGTAACTCTGAATAAAAGATAAAATTTACGTTCTTTGCAAATATAAAAGTAATATATTTAATATTATTTTTAATACTAAAGGCTAAACTGTATTGCATATTGATGTATTATAAGTACATGTAAACTTAAGTGCGGATATTCAGTAGTTTTGAAAATCAGAGGGAAACCCGTGATGATCACAGCGCATTCCAATGTAAAAGCGTATTTTTTAGTTTTTTTTTCAAAACTATATTTTAAAATTATTAATGACTTTACTTGTCCGTGTAAGCACAACGTTTGTGCTAACTGAAATCTAAAATGAACACGTTTTAAAGGCTTTTCCCTATTGATTTTTTGTTTGTTCACTCTGTTGAACATCAACTAAGCATTGATAATTGCGAGGTCTTATAAACGGTAGAACAGCCGAAAGTACCACTTTTGGGTCCGCATGATTATATTATACCTTCCAAAAAGAGAAAGAAGCTAGCGCGAAACATAAACAAAGCACATACTTCATGAACTATAGAGATGAATCGAAGTGTTCTCTGGATGCTTACTGCATAATGTTGCCAAATGGCTACAGACGTGTATTATGTCCTAGATTTTTTCCAAATAATTATTTTGATGTAAAACGCATCTTAAACGAAAGATAAATGTTTATTTTATTCATGTTATTTTTTTAAAAGACGAAGAAAAATATTTCATTGTAAAAAATAATTTCAAAACTTGGTAGTTTGAGTGATTTTAAAAGCTATCCATATGGATTCATTTAAGAGCATGTAACAGACCAGTGCTGCCATGTATGGAGGATAAATGGTGATAATTGCTTTAAATATACCCAATACTTGCTTTTTATGCATTGAGTTGCCTTATGACTACATTCTGCTATTCATAAGGAGGACAAATTGTCCATGTAGCCAATTGGCGACACCATGCAGTGTAGGGTTAAATAGCTCAACATGTCTTCAATCAACAAGACCACACAGAAACGGATACGTTCATAGACCCTCTGCTTTGCTGGACGCTCACCAATCTTAGACAAAAGTTACTTTAAAAAAATTCCATTTACAAATGCTTAAAAACCTTGAAAACTTTGTTAAATGTAGCTGTAAACCTTGACTTTTAAAGTTTCTAACACAAATGGGACGCGAAACTCAGCTCCTTGATTAAAAAAATATTCTGCGTAATGCAAAAATCATATTCCAGCATTTTTTGTAGCATATTTTCAAAAATAATTTTTTGTGACTCACATGTTCCATTTCTGACTATTCATTAAATACCTAATTCAGTATTTTAGAAGTTACTTTGTAATTGATTCCTTTATTAATATGTTAAGCACGAGAAAAAATATTACCCTACCTGTATTCTTTTTCGTTTTCTTCAGTACTAGTGATTGAAAAAGAAATTGTCGTTATAAATATTTTTAATATCTATTTTTAATCTTAAAAAGATGTGTCTTTCAAAGTTTTAATGATTTCGTAAGATTGTCCAATCAACTATTAAAACGTCAGAGACTGGAAAGTGCAAATGAAATGCTTTAAAGAATTTTAACTGTTCTAGAGTCTTTTTTGAAACACCTTTAAATGTGCTTCAATCCTATTTCTTATCAAATTATTAAACTATGAATTAACTAAATGGCCAGAATGTTACTCTCTCGTTAATTATTTTTTAAATCTCTACACTATTTCTTTTAAAGAATTTTATGTGTTTTATACTATTGGTTATTTTATGTTACTAAGTGCTGTGTCTGTCGGTGAGTTGGGGAACTGATCAAAAACTACTACACCAGACCGCAACTTAACTTGGCACTGAACGTCACTACGGGAGGAGCCAATAAGAGCTCACAAGCAGTCAGCGATCTCCTCTAATTCGCCAAGTAGGCTGTGACGTTTTATCTAGCTCGTTTTTCATAGGCTAACATCACGCTGACGTCACGATGTTTTTGTCAAGAAACGTTGCAGTGTAGTTTTTGTAACTATAGTGAAAACCGATGTAAGCAAGTGATAATGTGTGTTAATCTTTTCTCCTCCCTAGTCCTTCCTCTCTGTCGCTTAATGTTAATCGTTTGTTAAACTGAACATTTTTTATGCTTTGATTAATCTGAATTTGCAAAAGAATGCAGAAAATTTATGAGATTGTTGTTTGCCTACTTTTCCAACATGTTTTTGAAGTCTCAATTGCCCCATATAAGGCCTAAAAATGCAGAATTTTAAAACTTTTTTTCAAAAATTTACCCCCCCCCCTAAAATTACGGATATTCTACCCCACTTAAAAAAGTCCTCATTGCATATCTCTCTTGATACCCCTACTCCTAATAAAGGTCAGTTCAACAAAATAAGAATAAAGAAATGACTAAAAAAAAACACACACACACACACACACATCAAACATCGGGGGGGGGGGGGAGCTAAAAATTAGACTCATAACACACACAAAAATGTATGTGTGTTTGGACAATGTGCGAAACTGGGCCCCTCCCAAAATTATTTTCTGGATACGGCCTTAAGACATGAACTCAGATCTTTTACTTGCTAATAAATTTAATTTCCTTTTCCTGAAGATCCTGTCCTGAAGATTTCGTCGATGAAATTGTTAATGCGAAAATTTTATTATTAATTCCAGAATTTTTTTCAAAATCTATTTGCTTTTTTTTTTTGCGTATGATTATCTTTTGAGATGAAAATCGTAGGTGAGCAATGATCTTGTAACTAGATTAAAATGTTGACCCAGATTTTCCAGCACTCTTCGTTGCTCAGTCTAAATAATAAACAGTCTATGTACGTTTAAATAAAGGGGCGGCAAATTGACGAACCGCCCCGGGCGGCAGAAGCTGTAGCTACGCCACTGTGAAGTATCCTTGAAAAGATCTTTCGGACGAAATAAAGTTTATTCAATTCGGATGGTTCACTTAAAAGTTATTAGGTGGTGAAAGGTTGCTTGAATGGTTCAATGTTGAACCAAAAATGTTCAAATTTAAAATTTAAATACGGTAATAAAGTATCCTTGCCGAGATGCTTCGAACAAAAAAAAGTTTGTTTAAATCGGACTGTTAACTAAAAAGTTAGTATCGTGGGACAGGTTGTTTGAACGGCTCAAAGTTGAACCAAAAATTGTTCAAATCGAAAAATGAAATATGGGAATGAGCTGTACTCGCCGATATCTTTCCAACAAAAAAAATTTTGTTCAAATCGAAATGTTCATTCAAAACTTATTACGGGGGGGGGGGGACAGACAAACCGACAGACCGACCGACTTACAAATTCCCCATCTCAATACCCTACTTTCAAATTTTTAATTTTTCGATATCTATTTCGTTTTTTTTTTTTTTTTTTTGTTTCTTTTTGACTTTGTTTTGGACTTGGCGATATTTTTTAAATTTGGCGATATTTTTTGGACTTGGCGATATTTTTTAGATGCATTGGGCCACTTTTAAAGCATTTTTCGTCTCTTTTATTTTTAACGGGAAAGTAGGCTAAAAAGTTTTTTCCACATTTTTTAATGAAGTTTAGGATGAGTCGAAATTTTCTTTGTCAATCTATTGATATGTCTGCTTGTACACCTCGTAGAGCATGTTGGCTGATTCGAGCACTGTGAGGCCGGGCGTTATCCTGTTGAAAAATTGCATTTGGCAGACCCTGAAGGTAGGGGATATCCACCGGCCGCAGTACATTATCTACATATCGTTGGGCCGTCATAGTGCCCCGAATACGAACTAGAGGTGATACGGAATTGTATGCAATAGCGCCCTAAACCATTATGCCACGTTGTCGCGCTGTGGGGCGTTCCACAGTTACTGCCGGATTCGATCTTTCTCCACGTCGACGCCACACACGTATGCGATGACTATCGCTGGACAAACAGAAGCGGGATTCATCTGAGAACACTACGGTTTGCCATTCTGCCATCCACGTCGCTCTGGTCCGGCACCATTCCAAACGTTGGATCTGTGCTGTGAGGTCAATGGCAGTCTTCTTAGCGGGCGCCGTGATTGCAGGCCACGTGCAACCAGTCGACGGGAAATGGTTCTGGTCGACACAGGAACATCCAGGGTACCTTGCACGTGCTGCAGAATCGACTTACAAGTGACTTGCGGGTCCGCCACAGCTTGTCGGTGAATCCGTCGATCCAAGCGGTCTGACGTCACTCTGGCTGCACCTGCACCCCTCAATGTGGCTACATTTCCTCTTTCCAACCATCTCCGACACAACCGATGCACAGTGCTTGCATCCATGGGGGTATCAGCTGCAATTTGACGTATGGACCAACCTCCCCTTCTCAGTCCGATCACCATACCCCTTGTAAAGTCGTCTATATGCTGGAAGTGTCTTCGTTGAGGACAGCGTGGCATTTCCTCCTATCACACGTATCCTTCGAGACAAAAACCAAATTTCTCCGATAATTAGTCTGGCAGAAAAACCAACATGAACATAGCCCACTTTTCAACTTCATTCTCTTATATCTTACTTCACGTGCGTCGGAGAGCTGCGCATTTCATATCATTTGCATAACTCAGTGACGTGCGTCCACGGTAAAATTTGTATGAATTTCTGAACACTCCTTCTTGGTGTTGCATTTTCAATGTCGAGCAGTGTATATGCATTATTTCGAGGTCAAATTATTTAGAGTTTTACAGTTCGATTTTTACGTGAGGTACGTTGACGATGTGTTTGTTTTTTTAGACTCGTCTCTCTGTGACCATGACAATCTTTTATCTGTGTTAAATTCCATAGACCCACACATCCAATTCACCATAGAAGTTGAATCTGACTGTCATCTCTCTTTTCTGGATATTTCCATCACTCGTCAAGATAATACTGTCACAGAGACATTAGCCAAAGGACGAAAAAGCACAATGACTGGCAACCCTCTCCCCCACGCACGGAGCAACCCGGAACCCCGAGTGGGGAGATCGTCAGAAGCGGTGGACGGCAGCTCGAGCGGAGACGTGGGTGCACGAGCGGGGGACGAATGACGATGATGCACGGCTGGCAGCGGGTAAGTTCTCTGGTTACTCTCAGCAATTCTTTTGTAACTTATAACTCAATTAAATGATTAGTCTTCATTCCGTTTCTCACTTAATTGTTGTGTATGATTATGTTCCACATAGCGGTGGTTCAATACTATCGACACTACTGTTTTTCGCAAACCCTTTGCTGTTACTCTTCCCCCACATAAATTATCTGCTCATCCCCCCAAACAAAAATTAGCTGTTTTTAGAACTTTTGTTTCCCGTGCTTTGTCTATTTGTTCCAATTCTAGTTTACTTTCTGCTGAGCTTAATTATTTGAAAAGCATTGCTATGGACCGAGGGTTCACAGTCAATGTCATAGATAACATTTATAAGAAATTATCCAATCCTATTATTCAAAATCAAACGCCTAATTCGAAGAACTGTTCCAACACCGTTGTTAACCATATTTTTCCAGAATCAGCTTTCAGATTGCCAGAATTTTAAAAAAGTTCAATTTTTCTGTCGCCTTTTCTCCAGTGAATAAATTACAATTTTCGCAACTCAAACATCCAGTTCAGGGTCTTGATAGATGGGGTATTTACAATATTTCATGCCAGTGTAAGTTAACTTATATAGGACAGACACGACATGCTCTAAAATTCCATGTTAAAGAACATGAAAATTGTTTTAAACAGGATTTCAAACGCTTTTCCATTGCCCGACACTGTTGGTCATGTGGCCATATTTTTGATTTTTCCTCTGCAAAAATTCTTCATAGTTGTTCTTCGATTTTTGATTTAGATTTTTGGGAATCCTATTATAGCTGGAAAAATTCTGATTTAGTTGTCAATGATCTGTCTAGCACCCCTCCTTTCCCTACCATTTGGAAATCTTTTATTTAAAAACTTTTTCGTCTGTGACGTAATCTTTGTTGCGCAAGTGTCGTGTTTAACCCATGACGTAATAGTTTCTGCGTACCTACTCTTTCTGTTCTGTTTATTTACCTTCGCGTTTCTCGCATTCCTGGTTCACTTGACTGTGGTCAGTGAACCATCATCTTTTTGCACTGATGATGGGGATTTATTTATAACAGACTCGAAATAGCTATTTGCTAGAGTTTTCTAACTCTTTTTAAACATTTTATTTGTACTTTTGGACACGTTGTCTTGCATTTTTAACTTCATGTGTCTAGGGTTTTTCGTGTTTTGAAATATGACAGGAATGCCCTCGGCGTATCCCTCTAGTGTTCAAGGCACAAATTGTGACTCTGAATTTTTCAGAGGGGGGTGGAGGAGGGACGGGGGGACTTCAGCGAGTTTTTTTTTATCTAATTTGTGGACTATTTTTGTTGTTCTTAATCCCAGCATTTGAGAGCACCACGAAATTCACTGTTGATTTTAGAGTAAACTGCTGGAAAAATGTGTCAAAATGGCCGATAGATGACCTCTATTGCGAGTGCTCTGACACTTTAGCAAAGGAACCCTAGAATTCCCACCTCCCCCCAAAAAGATGGCCCCCTCAAATGTTACACAGCACTTCTACCCCTCCTACCAAAAGATGCAGTATCTAGAGAGAAGGACATTCCATAATAATGAGATTAAAATCACTTATAAAAATTGCCCAAAAATTTCCACCGCACTAAGAAAAAACTGAGAAAATTTGCTATAAAAATATAAAAAGTTCATTCATTTATTGGACCATCTCATTTTGTGCACTACGTTATTGAAATTGTTTTCTTTCTGCCGAAAGAGGAAAATAATGGAACTATAATATGGGCTATAAAAAATTTTATTCGAAGATAACTATTTTTTCCGAAACATGAAACAATTTTTTTACAAAATGCTAATGAAATTTTTGATCGGAATGACAGTCATTTTTCAAGTATGTTTACAGAAGCAAGTTCTCAGAGTCAGTAAAGGCAAAATTCCTCACATATTCTCAGTTTCGATACAAGGAGACTATTACAATTTTTATTGAACCAAAACAAAGATGATTGGAGTTTGTACTAAACAGAGTAGAATTTTTGATATTCGTGTTGCCAAAAATTCCTTTTTCATCACATTCAGTTCATCTCGTATTTTCAGTTTTACAATTTCTTTACTGATGGAAACTCTTCTTCAGACGACTATGAACTGTGCTATTACTGCAGCAGCATTCGAATAGAACTTCACATTCAGTTCATCTCGTCCTTTCAGTTTAATAATTTCTTTACTGATGGAAACTCTTCTTCAGACGACTATGAACTATGCTATTACTGCAGCAGCATTCGAATAGAAGTTCACATTCAGTTCATCTCGTCTTTTCAGTCTTTCAATTTCTTTACTGATGGAAACTCTTCTTCAGACGACTATGAACTATGCTATTACTGCAGCAGCATTCGAATAGAACTTCACATTCAGTTCATCTCGTCCTTTCAGTTTAATAATTTCTTTACTGATGGAAACTCTTCTTCAGACGACTATGAACTATGCTATTACTGCAGCAGCATTCGAATAGAAGTTCACATTCAGTTCATCTCGTCCTTTCAGTTTTATAATTTCTTTACTGATGGACGCTCTTCTTCAGACGACTGTGAACTGTGCTATTACTGCAGCAGCATTCGAATAGAAGTTCACATTCAGTTCATCTCGTCCTTTCAGTATTTCAATTTCTTTACTGGTGGAAACTCTTCTTCAGACGACTATGAACTATGCTATTACTGCAGCAGCATTCGAATAGAAGTTCACATTCAGTTCATCTCGTCCTTTCAGTCTTTCAATTTCTTTACTGATGGAAACTCATCTTCAGACGACTATGAACTATGCTATTACTGCAGCAGCATTCGAATAGAACTTCACATTCAGTTCATCTCGTCCTTTGTCTTTCAATTTCTTTGTTGATGCATAAACAGACGACTATGAACCGTGCTGCCGCGCCGTGTGGATCACGGGGCGGTGATGCTTGGGTATGTATGGGTAGAGAGACTAATTTTCGGCGGCGTTCTTATAAATCGTCAACGGTTTGTGTTTTATTTTTTTCCATGTCTTAATTCAAGCAGATTTTACGTCAACATTTTTTAAAAAATCAAAATTAGGTTTTTTTAGGTAAAATACCTATTTTGATGAATAAATAGCCAATATCATCTAAATGTGAAATTTCCAAATAACGATAACTTATTCCCATCATTTAAGAGTGAGAAGACATAAAATAATACAATAAAGCACTAAGATAGGTAGTTAAATTTCACTGGTCGACAGTGGTTCACTAACAACAACCAAATTATTATTTTTATTACGTATTCATATAGTTATTTAAATACCTGCAAGTAAAAAAGTCTCACCACGTCTCAATTTTCCGTAATAAAAAAATAATTTTTTACTATTTTTTATGATTTTCGCACCAAAAGCCTATTTTTGGAGGGAAAAGGAGCAAAATATTGAATCCTAAATTTTTTTGGAGGTGAAGGGAGACTCAAACTCCGAAATCATGACCACCGATAACAAAAAGGGGGGACGAGGGGAGTGTATCCCCTCAAAATATGCAAAAAATCATGAAAAAGTATCTTTTTATTCTGGTTTCTTTAATATGACGTTTTAAATTTTTTTTCTGGTGTAAAATCAGAGTATAAGACCCCCTTCTACTATTCCTATGCCCAAAAAAATTTTCGCGCTGTAAAATAAAATTAAAAAAAAAAAAAAAAAAAAAAAAAAAAAGATCTTAAGACTGACACACGCTTCATCAGTATCACGCAGTATCAGAGGGGGCGGGGGGGGGGCTTTCGGCAAAAAGTGGAGAGTGATGGAGAGGAAAGGGGCTATATTTGGATTTTGGAGATAATTTTACATAAGAACCAGAAAGAATACGCAACCTTTCTGAAGACCTGCGATGTGTCTCGTATTTAGCGTGCGACAGTCATAAAATCGGTTTTTAATTATTTTTATTTTTTACAGCGCGAAAATTTTTTCGGACGTAGGAATCATGGGAGGGGGTCCTATCCTCTGATTTTACATCGAATTTTTTTTTTAAAACGTCATTTAAAAAAAACAAGAATTAAAAGATCATTTTTGTTGATTTTTTGCTCATTTTTAGGGGGTACACCCCCTAAGAACCCCTTCTTTATTATTAGTGGTCATGATTTTAAACTTTAAGTCTCTCTTGAAACTTCAAAAAAAAGTTTGGAGTTAATATTATGATTCTTTCGTCTTGAAAAATGGTGTGTTTGATCTGTTTTTTCAGTTATGTTCAGTACTTTTTAGAAATTCATAACAAAAAAACTGTACGTGCTGCAGCTTTTTTACTATTATTTTTGAATTCTACACTGCAAAATTAGTCAAAAACAGTTAATTTCATCTTTGTTAGGGAAAAAAAGTGAAAATTTGTCGACTAGTGTTTTTATTCAATCAAACAGGATATTTAAATTTTTCCGAAACATAAAACAATTCTTTTACAAAATGTGATATAAATCTTTGATTGAAACCAGAGTCTTTTTGGAACTAACATATTAAGACAGTTGCAAAAGTTCTCACATATTTTGGTGTCCAAGGAAATAGGCTGGCTATTACAATTTGTTTTTGAATCAATACACTGATTTTTAGATTTTACTAAGTCATTAAACGATTCAGCTCAGCTCTTGTATAAATCGAGTAGAGTTCTTGATTAATATTTTTGAAACTCCTTATTCAAACATTTTTGAAGAGACCAACTATTTTCCGAACTTTTCGATTTTTTTCAAATTTAATTTATTTTTTGATGTTTCATCAGACGAATATGACCATCATTGAAGCACTATTGAGTTCATCTCGTCCTTTATTGATGTTACTTCAGGCGATCATCTTTTTCTTTTAGTCTTGTAATTTTTGATGTTTCATCAGACGAATATGACCATCAATGCAGCACTATTGAGTTCATCGCGTCCTTTATTGATGTTACTTCAGGCGATCATCTTGTTCTATCAATCTTGTAATTTTTGATGTTTCATCAGACGAATATGACCATCAATGCAGCACTATTGAGCTCATCTCGTCCTTTATTGATGTTACTTCAGGCGATCATCTTGTTCTTTCAATCTTGTAATTTTTGATGTTTCATCAGACGAATATGACCATCAATGCAGCACTATTGAGTTCATCTCGTCTTTTATTGATACTTCAGGCGATCATCTTGTTCTTTCAATCTTGTAATTTCTTTATTAACTTTTCAATATACGAATATGAATATTATTTTAGCACCATTCAGTTCATCTCGTCCTTTCAGTCTTTCAATTTCTTCATTGATGCATGAACATGAACAGACGACTATGAAGCGTGCTGTCGCGCCGTGTGGATCACGGGGTGGTGATGGTTTGTATGTGAGCTTGGAAGAGGCCGGTTGGCCTCGGGGACCATGGGCCTGGGGTTGACCATGGGAGGCGTTGAGAGAGCTCAGAGTTGCCCTGAAGTTTGTTGTATTTCAGTAGAACAACATCGGGAGTAGCCTCGGTGGTAGATTTGGAGAGTTTGTAGACCCCTCTCCGTTTTTTGAACAAAGAAGAGAAAAGTGGAATACCACAGAATTTCATCTGAAAAAGATTTAAAAAAAGAAACATTAATAACACTTGCAATTTTAAGATATGGTTCTATTAATCTGATATATATTAGAGCGGTTCCATTTTTTTTTATTATTGACCAAACGTAGTGGCAAATTTAAAGATTGCCATACATTGGCGAGGAGTATACCTTGACTTTTGGCGACTTGTTTACGTTCTATTTCGGCGAAAACAGAAAAAAAAATCATTCGCCGTGTCTGCTCCCAATATTTTAATACCAGAATTTGGTGGAACTTCCTCTTTGATCCTTTTAGTTGGCGGATTATTTTATCTTTTAAGAGGGCTTTTATAATGGTTTAAATTATTCGGATGACTACTTCATATTTTATGGATTTTTTGGTGTTTAATGGATTAGTTTATTTAATTGAAGGAAAGATTTACATTGTAATGGGTTTTAATCAGTTAATCTATTTGATGGATTATTTTTCATGTAGTTGCATTATTCCGAT
>JAXGGA010020058.1:0-18910 GCA_038373865.1 Uloborus plumipes | reverse complement strand
GATGCGTAATGGCGAACTTCTTCGGGAAGTCAATCCTAAACAAGCAAAACAGTACAGTCACCACAACCAACTCGGCCCATACTTTAGTTACAGTATCAGAACATTCAACCTTAAATTTCTCCCGAGGGATTATTTCCGAACCAGAGCCTTTTCTTTACACCTGAGAATGAGATCTAGATTAAATGAAAGATCAAAAAGTCAGCGCAGTAAAAAGAATCACAATCAAGCAGGGACGGCAAAATGGTCAACACAAAACATTTAATTTTACTTTCAATACTCCTGATCTCCCTGCACGCGTCAAAGCAGGTTATCTATCTTGTCCGGTAAGACCATATATCCCAAACCCACTTCGCTGCTTTAAATGTCAGCGTTTTGGGCATTCAAAAATATCATGCCGTATTTTCCGTAAAATCACGGAAATATAATTAACGAAACGGAAACACTCCGGCAACTCAGCTGCCGTATATTTTTTCGTTATTTTCAGGAATTTTTTTAACAGTGTACGAGCAAATGTCTTAAATCTACTCATGCTCCTTATCAATCCTTTTACTTCAGCCTTTCTTTCGCTGCGTAGTACTGTTGAGTCTTTCAATAATTCAGCAAGAGTTTCTAAAACTCTCTGATAGTTTTCTACAAATCTTGATATGGCTGCAAATCGAACTGCCCATCTGGTTGGGCATAGAGGAAGCAATTGTTTTTTATTTACATTCATATTGCTTTCTTCATCAGGGCAAAGAACGATGTTCTTGTAGACATCTCTACGCTTGGACGATTCTCTGATTAAATTAGAGATCAGATAGCCTTGATCAAACTTAGTGAGTCGGCAATTAATCTGTTGGAACGGACCACTTCTTGTAGCGCAAGGTCCAAGGAATGATTTGCACAATGTACAAAAAATGACTTCGGTTGCAATTCCTTGAACCGAGTCTTTACTCCCTGCTTGATGCCAGTCATATTACTGGCTCCATCAAAACAGTGTCCACAACATTTTGTAAGATTCAGGTTGCAACGCTGTAGAACATCTTGTATTACTTTTGTGAGTGTTTCTCCAGTAGTATCTGGAGCATTAAACACTCCTAAAAACATGTTCTCCGTTTGCCTGAAATGATTTTCCAGGTAGCGTATACAAATAGAAAACTGCTCTTTCCCTGCAGCATCTGTAGTACCATCAGCAATAATGCCAAAAAAAATTTGCTTCCTTTATTTTTTCTAGCATTGTACGCTGCATTGAGTGCGCTAACATTTCCAAAATTTCATTTTGGATGTCCGGACTTATCCACTTATCACGCTTGGACAACCATATTTTAATATCCGGACAAATTGTGCCTAATTCTTGCAAATAGGTGTACAAATTTCCATCATTATTACATTGGACTCGAAGAGGCTGGCCTGTTCTAGATAAGTAGCGAATACCTGTGACGATGCATTGAAGTGCCTTTCTTGCCTTAATTTGGTCCGACTTCAGTTTTGTGTTTAATAAATTGGCTACTGACATACCTCTCTCTAAAGATAAAAGTTGTGCTTCGATGTTTTTGTGATGCAAACTTTTTTCATGCTTTTTGAGTTTGTCGAGAGCCCTCCTCCAGTTTCTAATGCCAGATTCAGCAAATGCTTTATCTTCATCATTTGAAAATTTTTTTAACTTGCCAGAAATACAGATGTAACAAGAGAGGGAATCCTTTGCAATGTTATAATGGAGCCATTTAAATTTTTCAAACCATCCATGCTGACAACTGCGGCCTGCCGAATAACCACCTGTTTCCTGGGGAAATTTAAAGTTCTTCGGGGGTATAAATTGTTCGACAAGGTTCTCATCTGGTGCACAATTTATATGCAAATCGTCTTCAGCATCTCTTTTAGCGGCGGAAGTTGAGCAAAAGTCATCTTCAATATCTTCAGTAAGGGTGCAACTAGTAATTTCTTGTGGAATTGATGTAATAGTCGATAATGAAGGAACTAGCTCACTAATGTTAAGATGGCTACGCTCAGACAAGTCTTCTACATCCCCAGTTTCTGAAGAAGATATACGCGACTGTTTATTTAGCCTGGTATAAGTATCTGTATGGTCTACTGCCGAACGCTTCTTTGAGCTTAACCAATTTAAAATAGTAGGAGTAGAGGAATTCGTTTTCTGTGACCCTTTATTAGCCTAAAATATAAATGATCTTTGAAATACTTTAAATAGTACTGTTTATTTTATTTATTTTACTTAAAAATTATAATAGCTTGTTCGCTTTACCTTCTTTCTCCAAGTTAGACTGAAAATTAATTTTAAATTACTAGTCAAACCCGCTTAAAATGCCTCCTAACTAGTATCTTTTCTTCGGAATTAACAAATATATCTTGTAGCCAACTAAACAAATACTTCACAGCATGTGAAGCTTAGTGAGAGTCTAGCGGGGATACAGTAAAGCGGTTGCTTGGCGACAATGAATAAAAACAATGAAGTTGGAGGATTATTTAGCATTTTGATAAAGCTTTTAGTGTGATTTAATGCCTATTTTAAAATTCATTTGGCGGAATATTTAAAACTTAACTGAAGCGTTTAATGATTTTTGTGGTCTAATATAAATTAATTTTGCAGAATTTTTACATTTTAATGTAACTTCAGGAAATATCATTTCACCAAGAATTTTGAAAACTTGCTACTACCATTTCACCGTAACTCTCTGTTGGTATTACCCCAATACCTCCACAACCATCATCTCCTTAAGTCTATCCCAATCGCATTTCCAAAACGATATCCTATGGCAGCGTTTCCCCACCTTTTCTAACTCGCGTACCACTTGGTTGTATATCATGCAAAATTGTACCACTTCAAAAAATGATTTTATTTCGAGGCTTTGTTTTTTCTTTTTTTGCGAGTGTGTTAATAACGCCTAAACGTTATGACGGATATAAACATATCTGAAAAGGTAGCATGTATATACGCCCACTCAAAATACTAAGAAACATATTTAATCATTTTTTTCTAAAAAAATTGTACTCATGCAATATAAAAGTGTTAGGAATCTATTTAAACTAGTTACTCCAGGCATTCAGAAAAAAATATTAGAATATTTATAATGAACATTGTTAAAGTACAGGGCTCTTTAAAGTTACCACCACAAACACTGGATTTTGCCGATTTTGCTAAAATTGAGGAATTTATTACAAAAAAAAGGAAGACATAACCAAAGGTAACCTCTTATATCTGTTATTGAAACAGCATAATTAATGAAATTAACCATTTACCGAATATGGAAATAGGTAATTAATTTATGAATTACCATTGAGTTAACTTTAATAACCAGATAAACCAATTGAATATATTGCAAATAACAAAATGTAACATGGAAAGTAAGGAACTCAAAATCATAATATAATGCAATGAACTATGACACCACAAAAGAGAAGACATTGATTGCATTCTACATTTTCTTTAGTGTTTTAAAATAGATGAAACAAGGAAAAAACTTACATTGAGCTGCTTCAACTTGTTGAATGTATGTGTGGTCCGAGTCCAAAGAATTGGGCCTGGGCTGGATGATGACCTCCATGGCCGCTAGCTTTTCATCCATTGCGGATGTCATCAATTTTTTTTTGGGGCCTCCCCCAGTTTTGAAAATCTCCACCTTTTCATCTGCTTTCCTCTTCTGCGCCAGCTGCTTCAAGTTTTTGTACTTGTTTTTCAATTGCTTGATGCTGCGGTATGGAGCCGTTCCCTCAGCATTATAAATACTTGTAACTTTGGCCCATGCTTCATCTTTTTCTTTGTTTTGAACGGCATTAGTGACTTTGCTTCCAATGATGTGAATGTAATTTTCAACAATTGAGAGTAGCAACTCTATCTCATAAGGAGAAAAATTGGTTTTTGTCTCAACTTGAGCAGCCATTGTAAGAAAACGTTAGCAAACTGCACACTAGTAGAAAATATGAATTTGGAATGGATGCATTTCCGCGCAGTGCAATCAGCGGATTATAAACATTGTCATGTGATCCGAAGCAACCAATAGGAGAAGACGTTACATCTGTGGCTAAATAATCCTGCGATTCATTTATTCGCGCTTGGTGAATAAGAATGGCGGATTATCTTGGATCGCGCGATTCTTCTATCCGCGATTCTCCCGCAGATAATCCGTGATGGTAAATATGGCTGTAAGACTCCCTATAGCGTGTGTTTAGGAACTGAGATTTCTGGGTGGTCTAGCTTTTTTTAATTTCCGATATTTTTTATCCCAAGCCAAAAAATCTTTCATTTGTCATCAAACAAAAATTAATGTAGTAAAAAACCACACACACGACGGTAGACCGGCGCTTTTAGGAACGGCACTTCGGGATATGTTTGTGAACTTTTATTTAGACGTCTTAAAATTGCTTATTTCAAAACATCGCATGCTTAAATAGTAGTTTCGAACTCTACCATATTGTTTGGAAGTGTTGTACATATCTAGGCATTAATCAATAGCGTACATAGGTGCGCTCCCGCGCAAGATTTGTCAGTGAGCCCCCTCCCCCCAATTAATTTCTTTTTTTTCCCGTGTAACTCATAGTGCTATTTTTCTGGATTGTGCTCCCTCAAACCTCATGTGCCCCCTCGGGGTGGTGGGGGAGCGCATGAGGTTTGAGGGAGCAGTGGCATTAATTATCATTTATCTAATACGAAAGCATTTTTTATATTAAGCTTCAGCTTCCGGTTTTAGTGTTAAAAGAGTTCTTTGAAACAGGTCCTTTAGTTCATTTTGTTTTCTATAATTTTTCCCTGAAATGGCTTCACTTTGTACAGAAACATGTTTTTGCTTATGACTTAACCAAGAAATGCATGAAAATTTTTTTTAAGTAGAATTAAAGGCTGGTAGAATCATTTAAGAAAAATTTTACATTTTAGATCGTATCTCAAAATGCAAAATTAAAAAATGTGAAATATTAATATTATTTTAAATCTACGAATATTCTATTTAGCAAATCAAACAATTTGATGAGATCCTTGAATTCAATCAATAGAGCTAAGATCCTCAAAATTGCATTCAGATGAAGCTGGATTGGGGATCCGGTTAAAAGGTCCAAAACCAAACGGTTCACGAACAGAAGATCCACTTCCATTCTGTCATATTAGGCCCTGTTTTTTCCAGTCGCAAAGAAAACTTGGTTAACTTTCATTTTCAAAAAGTGATAACTGAGCGATTCCATACCAAATCACCGAAAAAAAAAAAAAAATTGGTCGCACGACCGACTCGGATTTTTTTTTATTTGGTACACAGATTGATGGTATAGAGGTATGAAAAAGCCCAAAAGGAAAGTTACCTGCTCCACTTATTTTCTGAGATACATGCCCTCAAAGTTTGTCCGCCACGTCAAAATACTAAAAAAGTGATGTCATTTAATCATTTTTTATAAAAAATCGTACTCATGCAAAATAAAAGTGTTAGATATCTATGGAAACTAGTTACTCCAGGCATTCTGAAAAAAAATACTAGAACGTTCATAATGAAAATTGCCAAGGTACAGGGCTCTTTGAAGTTATCACCACAAAAACTTGATTTTGCAGATTTTGCTAAAATTCAGGCATTTATTACAAAAAAAGGCAAACAAAACCAAAGGTTTTCTCACTTTCTGGTAGTGTACAGGTCCTCCCTGTAAATTGGTACGCAATAAATTTTTTGGGTTTCTCACTCCTTCTTGGAAATATTTTAGCTTAAAGATAAGCTGTAAGGCAAAAAATGCGTTTTTGGCCATCTTGGCAGCCATTTTTCTCATAAAGGGGGAGCAGTAGAAACTTTAATTTTTTTTAAAACAAGCCACTGATATGTTAGCTATTCACAGGAAAAGAGTTTACTTTTGGTTATTTCTCCCATTAAGAGATATCCTGCTGACAGTATATGCATGTTTTTCGCGACGACCATATGCTTTTGTTCCCCCTCTCATGGACTTAAAATTAATTAAACCAAAAAATAATGATATATTTATTATTAGCTGTATTATCTACCCAATATGTCATGAAATTTAATTTATTAAATCATTGAACAATAAATTAGATAATTGATGAAAACAAGAAAAAGTATTTCTCTGATGCTTGAGCATTATGCATTCATAATTATAAAGCACTAAATACTTTCTTGAGAAATTAATTAACATAAATGAGCTCTAAATATTTATATTGTAAGCAATACCCAATCTTGTGATTGGGATACTCCTGTTTTTAATTGAAGAATTTCTTGAATATCACATGAATATCAGGAAAATAAATGAGGGCTTTTCGTTTGATGTAGGATATTTTATGACATTTCATTTGATGGGCTACTAACTGAGCATGGTGATAAAGAGCTATTAATTTCAGCATCGAATTCCATTTTACCTTATTAACAGTTAAATATTTACAAAATAATTAAATAAATAATTTAATATAAAGCCATGCTTGAAGAATTAAAATTAGTGCAACTAATTTATTCCCATACTGATCTTTACAAAGTTGACATGCGTTGAGCACTGATAAGAACTGACAAGAAAAAGTTTACTCACTAAAATATTAGTTCACAGATACTATAAAGCATACATTCTATTTTCCGCAAAATAATACTGCAACACAGAACAAGGGTATCCTCCTGTTTATAGCCATCAATCAGGAACATCCAATCACAAGATTGGGTATTGCCTATGAGATAAATATTCGAAGCTCCTTTATTTTAATTGATTTTTCAAGAAATTCTTTAGTACCTACCCTTGTTCTTTGCTGCAGTATTATTTTGTAGAAAATAGAATGTACGCTTTATAGTATCTGTGAACTAGTATTTTAGTGATAATTTATAGAAAAAAAAATGAAATACTTACCGCTCCAAATACAATTGGGCCACAAAGTATTAATGCTTTACTTGCATTAAGAGCAATAATTACTTTATTACACTTTATTATTTTCAAAATACTCGGTCCGGACAGCGAATTACCAGTTTACAGAGAATCGCCCATATCTGCTGGGCAGCACAAGAATACTTGAATGGGACTTTTTGGTAGGAGTATTACATGACACAAAATCAATAAGTTTGTGCCACAAAAATGCGATTTTTCATAATTTTTCAGAAAGTATGATATTTCTTTCAACAATTGTTTCAGACATGTTTACGGTTGAGAATATAGACACATCTTGGCATTGAAAATTGGTTTTAATGATGCAAGAGAGCTTGGAATGAAAGCTGCAGGGGAAAATGTTTTCCAACAAAGAAAACTGAGTGGAGCTATTGACGTCTAAAAGAAGAATACTTATTATGTATGTTGAACAAATTAAACATCAGTAGGATCATAGATATGGGCGATTCTCTGTAAACTCGTCATTTTTCACACGAAATCTGTCCGGGCATGGTTTTTTGAAATGTTAGTATAATTATAATACTATTGCTCAGAAAATGAATCTATTACTTTGGTTTGAAAGAGTTCCAATTGAAGGTTGTTTTTTTCTGATAAATCATGATAGGGGGTAAGTCCCCCGCCTAGTATAACTAGGCAGGGGACTGTGCCAGGTGACTGTGTTTTTGCTCTTTGTTGCGTAATATCTGCAAAACTTTTGGAACATAATTAGTTACGAGACTACCTATAACTTTAGGCACAAATCGTTGACATAATAACTAATATGTTTCATAATTAAACTAATTGACATTAATAAAATCACTTCCCAGAGGACTGTTTTCGCAACGACCCTGATGCATACTTTCATCACAAATGTGGCTCTCAAACTAAATAAAGCCTTGTTTCAGCACCGTTCTCAGCAATTTCAGCAAATTCACACTGATTGCTTTAAACTTCATGTCAAAAAACATTTGCAAGAGTAACAGAGTTTTTCTATTGGAGCTTTGAATTTGGCTCAGGGGACTGTTTGAAAAATCTCCGGACAGAATTTACATGACAATTTTAAGTTTTAGAAATACGTAATTAGACTTTATATCATGAAAAAAATATAGCTGCATTATTCTATTTTTAGATATTAATTACCAAATTTATGTAGTGTTAATGGGCTTTTTGAAATATTGCCTTGAAGTGTTAAACTATTGGATTGGGACAGCCAGGGGACTGTGTTTTTGGTGCTTAGATAATTTCTAGAAAAAAAAAAAAAAAATAGTTGCCGCTCCAAATGCAATTGGGCCACAAAGTATTAATGCTTTACTTGTATTAAGAGCAATAATTACTTTATTACACTTTATTATTTTTAAAATACTCGGTCCGGACAGCGAATTACCAGTTTACAGAGAATCGCCCATATAAGCAAAATTCAGTGTCAGAACAGCTACAGGAAAGTGGCGATACATTATAAAAATATGACTGTACTTTTCTAAATAAGATGGTAGGATATTTTCTCCTGAAATGTTTTTTGTCATGTGTAGATTTAGCGACATATCTTGACAGAAACATAACTTGAATATTGATCTTAATGTAGCAAAAGAATTTTGTTTTAAAATTGCAATTCACAGTCAGAGAAGTATAGGTAAGTGGCAAAACAAAAGAAAAAACAAACTTAACATTATGACCTCCCTCCAATTTTAAAAATTAATTTCGATGAGAGTTTTTTCGCAATATCTTTTTTTTTAATGGGTAGAAGCCGAGTTGAAATTAAATGTTTTCTAATTTTTGGAAACGTTAAAGGAATGAACACTGCTTTATACTCTTAGTTAAAACCTGTAAGGCAAAATGTGAATAAATAAATACACAAAAGAAGAAATATAAATGCTTTAGATTCTTATGCTTGAAGGGCCTCAGGATAAACAACATTAACTGTCTTCCCTCCAGGAGCAAAATATACAGATTATTTTTACTTCCCACTCGTGAGAAGCCAACGTACAACTCTGTCCATGTGAAAAACATGGACTTTCCAGATCGAGACCTACTACTTTTAAAGATTGCCCTTGGGATTTATTAATGCTGATGGCAAAACTTAAACTAATGGGAAATTGCAATCGTTTGAATTCAAAAGGAACATCAGATGGAATGATTGGAATTCGAGGAAACTTCCTTTCCTTTAGCACATCCAGTAATAATAGTGGCTTCAATAATATTGTGACATTTTTTTAACAGTAAGTCTTGTACCATTACAGAGTGAAGGAGGATCTAAATTTCTCAGTAGCATAATTGGTGCTCCAACTTTTAATTCCAAAATGTGCGATGGAATTCCTGAAATTTCTAAAGAATTTAAAAACTCTGTTTGGTAATTAACTGCTTCATCAATGTTACAAACTGTGTCAACTGATTTGTAGATTTGAGAAGAACCAGGTAATCGAGATAGCAGCTGCTTATTTGTAACACCGACAGCATCATTTTTTGGAGCAAGAATAGCTCTTTGACACAACCAGTTCTCTTCCATATAATGATTTACTATGTTTGGGAAACACAGCTTCCAAAAGATCCTGTCGTGAGGCAACAGTAGTTCGTATTCTATCAAGAGAAATAATTCCACCTTGATTCTCTGCCTCCAAGGCTCCATTTCCAAGTTGAAGAAAATCATCAGCAAATGACTGCGCATTAGAATTCCCTGTTAAATAAACTCGCATATTTGTTTTCAATTTTAATCTTTTAATTCCATTCCAAATATATGAAGATTTAATACATGCATGCATTTCATCAGCTCTTGTTCCACGCTGAATAACTGGTAGAGTTTGGCGAAAATCATCAGCCAGTAATAAAGTTATACCACCCATAATGCTATTATTGCAACGAAGGTCTTGTAGTGTACGATCAAGAGCTTCAAATGCAAACTTATGTGACATAGTGCATTCCTCCCAAACTATGAGACTGCACTGAATTAAAATTTTACCTTTATCAGAATCTTTAGAAATGTTGCAAGTAGAAGTTTCTAAGCTAGCTAAAAGGCAGAGTGAGCTGTTCTTCCTCCTTTTAAAAGAGTAGCAGCAATACCAGATGATGCCACAGCAAGAGCGATTTTATTTCTTTGTCGAACTTTGGCCAAAATCAGATTGATAAGAAATGTTTTCCCAGTACCTCCCGGAGCATCTAAGAAAAATATACCTCCCGACTCATTGAAAACTGCAATGTGTAATAGAATCAAAAGCATGCTGTTGATCTGGAACCATTTTGCATTCATTCTCTTCAATAAAAAATCGCAATTCCACTGCTCTTTGGCCAATTCATTTCAATAGAAAGTGTTACCTCTGATTGGTTCCGGCATACCGAATGATTTTAAGTGCAACCCTCCTATAGAAAGCAGTTTATTTTCAATTATAATGAGAGTTTTGTTAAAAACATCTTCATCATATACTAACTGAGAGTTGTTTAAATGAAGTCGCTTCTGATGTAAAATATCTTCAGACAAATTCTCTATGATTTATCCATAATTCATGAGGTTGTGACACGGCACATGACTAGCATTATAGAAAAGAGCTCACGAAGCGTGATTTGAGACCGCGTTAGAGCCGCTTCTTGTAAAGTTTTATTCCAGTGCTCATCATTTTCTAAAAGTCTTCGAAGCTGGAAGGCTTCTTTGTAGGTTTCAGATTCTATTGCCTATTGTTTTCAATTCTTGGAAAGATTTTGGGCCTTTCACCTTATGCAGAAGTAAACGTAAGTGAAAACATTCGGAATTATTATGGTGAACGGTATAAACTCGTCCTAGGGTATCAGTTGCTTTAATTCCAACTTGGTCTGAAACATTCTGACCGTATTTACGTCGATTCCACTTTTTGTTGGAATTATTCCACGTATGGTATTTTGGAACCTCATGATATAATACTGTGGAAGCAAATTCATCTTCATTGCATAGCTGGAAAAATGATGTTAGAGTTGTCCCTGGGGGAGCTTGTATCTTTTCTCTGGCATTTTGTGGTGTAAAATATATTCTCTGTCCATTTTCAAGGTGAACACTGAAGTGAACAACTGTAGGATGATGGCCATGGATTGGAAAATTCAATATTCTCCATACAGCTTCATTACTTGAAATGTATCTTCCCATTTCATATTGGTGAACTTCATTATGTCGATTTTCATTGCTAATGAGATCACATACTGCCATGTCAGATCCTTTGTTTACGTACTTGCAAACATATTTTATTGATTTTACAGAGTTACAGAACTCAACATTAATGTGAGCATTAAATATTCTTGACAACAGTGGACAATATGGAACAATCCATCTGTTGTCCACAATGAAGTCTGCTCCTCTAACATTTATTGTTGTTGTAATTCCTCCATTTTCCGAGTCCCTACGACGGTATAGAGGATATCCATCGCGTTCAGTTTTACTTTGGTTCAAAAAATTTTTTGGGTATTTTTTGGAGCATTTGCCATCTTTCATACATGGAGAAGTAGGATTGATAAGACCACAGGGTCCATGCACCATTTGTTTTGTTATGCAAGCAAATAATTCTGGGTCTTCCACAGGATTGGGGATTTCTGCACTGATAAACTGATCAACTTGTGTATGTAGCTTATTTTGGAGCCAAATTAAAATGTAAACATGCGGAAGCCCCCGCTTCTGCCATTCAATTGTGTACATGTAGCATTTTGATGGTAAAATGATTAGTTTTCCTATATCTTGAACATTGTTTTCATTTATTATTGCATCTTTTAAGTGGATTTACTCATCTACTCTGTTTTTTTTTTTTTTTTTGATTAAGTTGAATGTATCTCAGTTTTTCAGATTCTTTTTTTGCATACATGTCTACAATAAATTGATGGAAAAGATCCTTGCATCGGAGAACAATATTAAAACTTGAAGAACGTACCATCAGTCTGAAAGCATAAAAATCCATAGCAGATATTTTTTTGTTAGTTAGCACCCCAGTTGATGTCTGCTGGCGCAACAGAAAATGATAACCATCTTCTCCCTGCCAAAATATTAAAGGATATTGTAATGCATCATAAGATCTATGTGTATCGGATATTCTTTTAACAGTGCAATTCTTCATTTCTAATACAATGTCGCTAGTACCGTGTTGTTCACCAGACATAACAATGGCAACTTCAGAAGTTGTTGGTAGGTTGAAACGTCTGTCGTGATCGCCAACAGGCGTTTTATCTGCAAAAAGAACAATATTGCACTCTGGGGTAATTTTCTTAATGGAAGATTTGAAACTTGTGATATAATTATTATGTTGGTGAAGCATGTCTTGTAATTGAAGGACCAATCGGCACATTTTGGCAATATGCCCGATCTTTTTACAGTAATGGCATGAAGAATTTTTAAATTTGCACACTTGGTACGTGCGGATCACCACAGCGATAACACTTGAACGTGTCGACCACTGGCGTACTTTCGGTTTTGGTATTTGTTAGTTTCGGCGCATTTTTCTGTACTTGAATATTTTTCCTTTCTTGGATTTTATTCACTTCGACTCCTGATGACATGCGTAGATCAGCTGCATCTCTCGCGGCTGCTTCCATCGTCACCGCAATTTCCGTAGCTCTGGCTCGCGTCAGCTGACCCTCAGCAAGCAATTTTCTCTGGATACCTTCATCCTGGATACTAGGCGTGCGACATCGAAGGCAAAACATCGATGTTTCAAAACATCGATCAGTTTTTCTTCAATTTCTTACATATTTTAACGTAGTAATTAATCAGTTACTCCCCATTACAAGCGCCTCTTTATATCACTCAATTAGATACATCTTTTGTCTCCTGGAAAAACATTAACCGTAAGATAACGATGTCAGTTAAGAAAACTTCTTTCAGCAAGATATATACTGCAACTGTTGATTAACTGTAACTTTTTTTGTCGCATATTTTTATAAAACTTTTTTTTTTTTTGCTGAAATGTAAAACATCATCGAAAAAAAAATTAAATGCAAAACAACGATGTTTAAAAATCATTGACTGTAAATCATCGCTAGTTATTAAAAAAAACTTTAATTGCAACTAGTGGTTAGAGAAATATGAATCTATTTTATCGCATATTTTTATTATTTTTTGTTGAAATGTAAAAAGGACATCGAAAAAAAAAAACAAAAACACTGAATGCGAAACAACAACAATTAAAAGGTAAAAAGAAAAGTGAAAGCAAATTTGAGATGTTTCAGAAACATCGAAAACAAAACATTGCTAATAATTGTAGAATTTTTTCCCAAATGAGGTTAATATTGCAACTTTTGATTAAACATGAAAACTTTTTAATGAGTATGCTTATCGTATATTTTTCTTTGGCTTTCTTTGCTGGATTATAAAACATCGACATCGAAAGCAACATCAAACCCAAAACATCGATGTTGGAAAAACATCGACCCTCAAACATCGATGGTAAAAATATCGATGTGCTTCCAAAAACATTGATGTTTCCAAAACATCGACGTCGCAGCCCTACTGGATACCGCAAACAATACGATCGCGTAGCATTTGATCGAGCAATGCTCCGTAATTGCAATGCTTCGCCAAACTTCGTAATTCTGCAATGAAGTTGGCTACTGATTCGCCAGCTCGCCGTACGCGACTGTTAAACTTGAACCTTTCCACTATTTCTGATAGTGCAGGATCGAAGTGTGAATTCAGAACGATTATTTGTTCCAGAGTTTTCGCTGTTGGAGCATCAGGAGAGAACAAATTCCGCAGCAAGGCGTAAGTATTCGGTCCGACGACAGTCAAGAAGATGGCTTTCTTGCAATCGGCATCCTCAATTTCGTTGGCCACGAAAAATTGTTCCAATCTTTCTGTGTAGAGAGTCCAAGACTCATTTGCCGAGTCATACTCCTTTATACGGCAGAACGATCCCCTAAATTAAAGTAATTTGATGTCAAAATCCAATTACCGTTTTCGGCCACGCACGTGAAGCTGGAAACGTTAGGCTTAGCGTCCCTGTATTGCCGAAACTCGAACGATCATTTCCCGTCGCGGAAAATAACGCTGTTTTTTTTTTTTTTTTTTATTCATTCCTCTGCTCTGCCATCATCGTCGCCACTTGTTACATTAAGAGTTCGAAAGAGCAGGGAAGAGTAAACAGCTTAAATCAAACAGCTTTTAATTACAACATATCTACAAGCAACCTCATTACTTCGGCTGGAGAGCTACACACAAAAACGGGGCGCCGAGAGTATCCAAAACGAAACACACAATGAGTCATGGCGCCATCTATACATGACAATTGAAATTACAAGACTACTCTATAACAGTCAGGAAATTAAAAATAATCCAGCAAAAGAAGAAAATAAATCAGAGCGGAATGAACGGAATAAAGTTGGAAAATAAAAAGAATGACACTTACTTTGAAAACTGTAAATAAACGAACATGGCACATGCCAGAAGTTGGCAATTGATTTCACTTCAATCACAAAAAAAAACCCTTTTGGAGTGCAAAAGAAAGGACGAAACGTTATGAATACAATAGTTTTAAATAAAATTTAAAAAATCTAGGGCAAATTAAAAAATTTCAGCTACGTCTTGCACATCATCAGTATGCGGACTAATTTTGTACCAATTTTCATAATCGTACGTTGCGTAAATTTTCCAGGAGAGCGTTTGACCCGAACCCATGACTTCATCAAACTTTGATTTTATATATATATATATATATATATATATATATATAGAGAGAGAGAGAGAGATAGAGGTAAAATGTGAAAATAAGATATTCTACATTCAATCAGCGTATAATTGCTGCTAGAGCATTAAATGTATTCTAAATATTAGGTGTTTATATATGAAGTCCGCCCTCGGGCGTGCACGAAGTCAGTGTAAATAACAACAATTAGAAAAAGATTTAAAAAATCGACTAGAAAAAGTTTTGAAAAAACGTTATACGTGCAAAAATGTTATAAATTCAAAATGCAATACGACAATATTTCAGAAACAACTAAAATTTTTAAATTTGACTGGGCAAGTTACTGCTTCGTCTACGGAGAGCGGGAGCAGTTGGTAAAAATAGTAATTTGCAGGTTTCTGAAGCGGTCAGCTGCACACGAGTTAGCATAATGAAAAAGGATGTTAAGTTTTGAGAAGTCTAAAAGAACCAAAAATGATACACTACTGCCAACTCATGATTACAACCCCCCCCCCCCCCCGCTCTGACATGCAAATAAAAGAAAGACAGATCACTTACCCAGTATTAGAAAAAGAAGCAACACCATTAGTCCAATTCCTTTACTCGATCCATTTCCATACCAAGTCGATGCGGTTCGCCAGAGCTCGCATCCATGCAGCAGCTCCCGCAAATCGGGTTTAAGTACAGCATATCATCAGAGTTAAAAGGAAACCGTTGCCAAAAAGAAGTTGTTTGTTTGAAAAAATTATCGATTCTGCCGAAAAGAATTATTAAACAAATTAAGTTTATAAAAAATAAACTCTGCAGGATAGTTGTTTTGGTAATATAAACCAGCAATGAATTTGTAAACCTGTTTGTTAAAATGTTTCTTATCATCACAGATCTTGAAACATCTGCAGAGTTGGCCGATTATGATATTTATAAAAAAAAAATTTGTGTAGATTACTAAACCAATGAAGCATGCACTTTGCATGAAAGTTGAAATGTTCTTTTTTATCGTATAGATCTGTTGAAAGTTGAGAATCTTTAATTTTAAAGGAAACATCTAAAAAGTTCGCAGAATCAATTTCCTCATTGGCCTTATTTAATTGTAGTGTTTGTGGGTAAATTAGTTTAAATTCTTCTTCCATATTTTTATTAAAGACGAGGATATCGTCGATATACCTGAAAATGCTGATCCTCTTATTATATTTGACAGTATAGTTAAATTCATAGTAAAAGAGATATAAGTTAGCAGCTGTGTTGGAGTAATTTGTAACCATGCCAATTCCATGTATTTGTTTAAAAGTGAAATTATTAAAAGTGACAAAGTTGTTGAAAATGCAAAAGTGGCAAAAACTGTCGAAAAAACTTCTATCGATACCAAATTCCACTCCGATACAAAAAGAATCGTAAATTTTCATGAGAGTAACGTATAAGTCTTCTAGTGGAATATTGCAAAATAGATTCTCAAAATCAAAAGTATACAATGATGTAGGTGATGGATTTATTTTACTCTTGATTTCATAGCTATTATTGATGCACTAGAAATAGCTCGAGAACTTATATTTGTTTTTCAAAAAGGTGTAAATTTGCTTCAACATAGATTGAAGTTTGACGTTAATGCTTTTTCCGAAACTGTTTGTAGTTGAACAAATAAATCTAAATTTGATCGGGGATTTGTGAAACTTGGGAGTCATAAAAATAAATAGTGTAGACTGAAAATTTAAAATTGAAAAATTAAATGAGAACTTCGATTTGCAAAGTTTCTTAAAAGCAATAAACTGCTTTAAGACAATTTCAGTGCTAAGATTAGGCTTACTATAATAAAAAGATGAATTAAGTTCTTGTAAGCTTGTACTTATATAAAACTGTTTTCATATGATACCATAGTTATTTGCTGCTTTATGAATGGGAACAAAAATAAAAAGATCTTTTAGTTTCTGTATATATTCAACATCATGTTTGTCAAGTTTTTGATACTGGTATTCTTTACTATTTATTTTTGCAGTTAAGAAGGTTTTTGAATTCAATGATAACTTTGTTCTTCCTTTCTTGGAAGGGTTCAAACGGTGTTGAATTTGCGTAAGCAGTATTTTTAATGAAATTATCCAAGTTCTGTTTGAAAATTTGAACTACCTTATTAAAATTACATTTGGTGTTCAACCTGAATTTCGTTCCGAAATTCATGAGATTCTTAACATTTGCAATTTTTTATAATGTTTAAATTGCCAGTGATTACGTGTTTGTGATCAGGATCAGAAAAACTAATAAAATCATTGTCCATACATTTACAAGGAATATTGCTTGGTGTGTTAGAAAAAGCTATTTCAAGGTAGTTAAAAATCCTTTTACAGAAAGGTTTTGGATATTTGAAAGCTGCAATAATATTTTTATTCTGTACGGGAAAAAAGCTAGTTAAATTGTTTAAAATTTTACTAAACGGAATGCTTTCGAAACTTTTCTGTTGGAATATAATTGGAAAATAAATGTTATTCCTCAATGGCAATTCAGCTTGAATACGATAATTAATTAGATCAAAAATTAAGTCTTTACATTGATTATTTACAAACTTGTATTTCGAACAACTTTTTTTCAATTTCTTCAGAGTGGAAATTTTTAATTTAAAAATACTGTTTTTAACCTGACCGACATTAAAATGCTTTATAAATGTGCTTTCTGTTTCTTTACACCATTGTGTTAAATTGATGTTGTTGATGCGTTTGCTGTTTTTGTGAGAGCCTCTATGCCCCCTATTTATTACGGATTTGTTATTGAAATTTCGAAGTAATTTGAAGACATTGATAATATCGTTTGTATTTAAAAAAATAAGATTTGTACTAAGACCGTAAGGATATAAAGTTTTATGCTTAAAAATGAAATTATTTTCAGCTTTGAGTCGTTCATCAGTGTCTTCTAGGAAAGCTAGTATGTCAATTTTTATATTATCGAAGGAATGTAATCGAAAATGCTTAATTTAAAATAATGGATGGGCAGCTTTCTTAATTTGAGAACGATGTAGGTTTATTCTTAGGTGTAGTTCATTGGAAGATTGTCCGATGTAACATTGCATACAGGTCAAACAAGTAATTTTGTATATGACATTGTTATGTTTGCAAAAAGGGATTTGGCCATTCGCAAGGCATCGACAAAATTTCCACTAACTACACAAGTTTTACAATTTTTTTTTACACTTAGCCATAAGAATAAAAATGTGTAATATCTTTTGAAAAAAATTTTTTGTAGGCTTTATGCCTAATATGCAAAAAACGAAATTACACCAACGATGTAAACGCGCGAAAGCGGGGCGCCGAGAAGTCAATACAAAACATAAGCGCAAAATGCAGCATTTTTTGCATTGTATTATGCATATAAGTAAAATGTGAAAATAAGATATTCTACATTCAATCAGCGCATAATTGCTGCTAGAGCATTAAATGTACACTGCTCGACATTGAAAATGCAACACCAAGAAGGAGTGGTCAGAAATTCATGCAAATTTTACCGTAGACGCACGTCACTGAGTTATGCAAATGATATGAAATGCGCAGCTGTCCGACGCACGTGAAGTAATATATACATGTACGAGAATGAAGTTGAAAAGTGGGCTATGTTCATGTTGGTTTTTCTTCCAGACTAATTATCGGAGAAATTTGGTTTTTGTCTCGAAGGATACGTGTGATAGGAGGAAATGCCACGCCGGCCTCACACGAAGACCATTCCAAGCATATAGACGACTTTACAAGGGGTATGGTGATCGGACTGAGAAGGGCGAGGTTGGTGCATACGTACAAATTGCAGCCGATACCCACATGGATGCAACACTGTGCATCGGCTGTGTCCGGAGATGGTTGGAAAGAGGAAATGTAGCCACTATTGAGGGGTGCAGGTGCAGCCGAGTAGTGACGTCAGAACGGCTTGGATCGACGGAATTCACCGACAAGCTGTGGCGGACCCCGCAAGTCACTTGTACGTCGATTCTGCAGCACGTGCAAGGTAAGGTACCCTGGATGTTCCTGTGTCGACCAGAAACCATTTCCCGTCGACTGGTTGCACGTGGCCTGCAATCACGGCGCCCGCTAAGAAGGACTGCCATTCTGACACTCACAGCAGACTCCAACGTTTGGAATGGTGCCGGACCAGAGCGAAGTGGATGGCAAAATGGCAAAACCGTAGTGTTTTCAGATGAATCCCGCTTCTGTTTGTCCAGCGATAGTCATCGCATACGTGTGTGGCGTCGACGTGGAGAAAGATCGAATCCGGCAGTAACTGTGGAACGCCCCACAGCGCGACAACGTGGCATAATGGTTTGGGGCGCTATTGCATACAATTCCGTATCACCTGTGGCAAACTGTGGTATGGCATGGAACTGTGGCAAATGGTTGAAAGGGAATGGAGTGCCATCCCTCAGGACACCATCCGCAGGCTTATTGACTCCATGCCTAGACGTGTTTCTTCGTGCATCCGCTGTCCGCGGGTTTGGGCCCCTTACT
>JAXGGA010020057.1:0-18921 GCA_038373865.1 Uloborus plumipes | reverse complement strand
CTTCAAGTCGCGTGATGCCGTTATCAAAAAATTGAGGCCCCCCAAGAATATGGGCCACAAGCCCAGAACCCCCCCCCCAAGTTTTTTTTCTTTGAGGTACTTTTATTGGTTGGGGGGTGGGGTTTTTTTTAAATTAATTAGGCTCTGCACCCAGGGGCGTATCGAGAGGTGGGTGAGTACGGTGCCCCCCCCCTCCCGAATTTTTTTGGTTGTCGGCATTTGGAACAAACCAGTCGGTAAATTTTGAAAAAGTACCTGTGAGCCTTTTTTTTTTCTGTCCATCAAATTTTGGAGAAAAAAATTGCGCAATGTTATGAAATGAATGGTTTCCCCAATTGTCATTTGTCTGAGTACACCGGACGGCAAAATGTATCAGTCGTCAGTTGTACGATTGGTACATACTGGAATCCGCCTAACCCCTTATCTCGAACCTGTCACCATGAGCCGCGGGGGGCCGAGGATTAGGAGAGTACAATAGGGACCTATAAGGTGAGCTGGACAGGTGATGACTGTCGCTGGACCCAGGGAAAAAAAAATGTGCGAATGGGGAAACTTCTGTGATAGAGGGAGAAAATCCTTCCAAACATCCCTAACTTCTACAAGGGAGAAAACGTTTTTGCTAAGTTACTAGGCCTAACGTTAAATTCTACATTGCCCTCAGCAGCTGGGGAAAGGAAAATTTTTTCCCCACCTTAGAACCAAAACTTTATTTCTGTGTACTCTTCTTACTTTATAAAGAAAACGTATCCTATGTATCAGCCCAAAAATAGTTTCGATACATTGATATACTCAGGGCCGCCGTTTACCAGCGATGGGGCCTGGTACTAATTTTAATGCGGGGCCCGCCATGCACCTCCTCCCCCAAATTGCATATTTTTATGCCGTCGTTTCAGCACATTTGCAATTGTAAAAAAAAAAAAGAGAGAGAAAAAAAAAATTACGGAAAAACTTTTTTTTAATTACGAAAGTGTGCACCTGATTTTATTTTCACGTTTTTTGTATCGCCAGATGATTTTAAAAAGAGGTGCAATTTTCTTTGCGCAATCGTGTTTCATTCATTAGTGTTTGTACTAGCAATTGTTTCACATTGAGAATCGGCAATGGAAAGCGGGATTTTTTTTTTTTTAACAGCTTTCTTTTTTTTTTTTTTGATGAAATTATTGACACTAAAACTGGAAAAACATGTTCATAACCTTACGGGCCGCCCAAAGCTCCGGGCCCCAGTACTAGAGGTCCAGTATCCCCCCCAAACGGCGGCCCTGGATATACTTATAATTCGATTTCTGGTTAAGCATTTGATTTTAGACTTGATATGCAATCTGAAAAATGCTGTAGTCATTTTTACGATTTTAGTTTCAGTCTATATAGGGCAATTCCACGATAAGGTCAACCAGATGGTAAAATTTTCAAAATTAATATTTCTTAGCAAACAAGGTATCATTTTAAAGGTAAAGAGTTGTATATTTTGAAATTCATGTCTAAATTTTGATAACTTAAATTTTAACTGAGTTACAAGAGGTCAAACTAAGGTCAACATCCAGAGCGTTTTCAAACTATATTTGACGACTCTCAAAGAAGCTCTGTTTTTTCCAAAATATACGTACTAAAATTATAAATTAAGACGAATAACTATTTAAATATTCAATGAACAGCAGGTGATGTTGCAAAAATGTGTAAGGATATAATTCATTTTGATTTGTGACAGAATTCCCATGGGGCACATTAAGTGTTTTACGTCCGACACCAAAATGTGCGATTAATTATGCTGGGCCAATAATTTTAAAGCTACATACATCTAATTTTGTATACAAAGCAAGATCTTTGACCTCATCGATGTAACCTATTAACATTTTGTAACAAGTAAATATTTTTAATTAAAATCTAGGTGTCGGACTTCTTTACGTCCGACACCGTTTACGTCCGACACTGTTACATTCCTTATATAACACTTGTTTACAACTGTGATTCTCCATATTTTGCCTGTAATTACAAAGTTAAAGTGAAACATGATTAAAAAAAAATTTTTTTTTGACTTTACTATGCATACATATACTTTAAATTTACTTATTAAATAGTAAATTTGCTTCATAATAATACTTTAAAAGTTTTTTTCCGCTCATGACACAATTATATTAAGACAATTACAATGCACCTGAGTGGTTCTGGGAACTCTTAAGAAGTTAAAAAAAAGTTTATATACATATTATTGCTTTGAAAAAAACAGCAACCCAACTCGAAGTATTCATCTAGAGTTTTGAAGACTAGATCATCACAGCACAACCTGGATTCTGTTTCGCAAAGAGTCAGAACACATAGATTTCTTAGTTGGATTTGTACAAGTGGATGCTTACATTTTTTTTATCCTGATTAATATTCATATTTGCTGGTTGATGGTGGTTGATGCCATAGGAGGCACTGTGAAAAAAACTGTTTGGCGCCGCGTTAAAGCAGGAAAAATGGCAGTGACAAAAGCGGAGTAATTTTCTCAAGTTGCAGCACTTTTAAATCCAAATATGCATATAAAGTATCTTCCAGCAAAAGATATACACATAGATACAAAGCATTTGCATCAGTACTGGAAAGCTGGTTTGCCTATTCCAAACATCAAATCTGCTCATTTTGTCAAATCAGTTGGACACAATCAAGTTCAAATTGGTGACATATCACGTGATAACAAATTAAGAACAGTACCAATATTTTCTATGTCAGAATCTGATAATTCTGGGATCGAAGAATCTGCAGATTTTGATACAGTAAACATCAATGACTGGGTTGGGGTAACGCATGATGCCAAGCTTTGTCTTGGATGTATCACCGAAAAAATTGCAAATTACATTGTAGTATCAGTCATACATAGTCCTAAAGGCTATTTTAAATGGCCAAGAACTGAGGACAAAATATTTTACAAATTACGGGACATTATTAAACGTATTCGTCCTCCGATCCCAACAGTAAAAAGGGGACAGTTTAAATTTGATGAACCCTTTTAAATGTCAAAAAATAATATGTGTGACCTAGGAATAGAAGTTAAGCTAATTTTCTTATTTAAAACTGTAATCATTGACATGTATTTACATTTAAGAACAACAGTTTAGGTCCAATTCGAAGAGTTTACGTCCGACACCGCAAATTTACGTCCGACACCAAGGTAAAAGTAGTTCCAAATTAATTTTATTCAAAACAATATCACTAAAAAACTGTAAAATATGCTTTAATCATAAGTATACTATCGATCTTAGCTGTTTTTAAAATTAAAATGTAAGCCAATTCGCAGAGTTTCAGTAAATTTTAAGTGCATCTCCAATTTTAATATTTGTGCGTTTACGTCCGACACCAACTCTTTAAATCTTGTTAATTTCTATTTTAGAGATCTATTTTAAAAAACTAGCATGATTTTTTATTCATTATGATGTAGCGAGTATTTTGAATACCAACTTCATCATTTCTATTCAGTTTATATTTGATAAATGGAACTAAAACTGAAAAATATTTCTTCATTTTTTTACGTCCGACACCATGGAATTGCCCTATATATAAAAATGGATGTATGTGTGTTTGTTTGTTTGGTTTGTTCTATATACAAATCCACAGTTTTCGTCGGATTTTTATCAAACTTGGCACAGAGGTTCCTCGATGCACTAGAATTCACATAGGCGGGGTTTTGAAATTAAAAAAAAAAAATCCAAAAAGCTCAAAATTCAAATTTTTTGTCTCAAAATGGCCATCTTCTTTCAATTTTGAATAGGGGGTTGGGCATTTTGCCGGAAAAATGGTATTTTTGCTGGGACATTGGGGAAACTTTTAAAATCCGGCAAAAATGAAAAAAAAAAAAAAAAACTGACAAAACTAGAACAAATTGCTGGATAGCAAAAAATTTACTAAAAAACAGTATAATTTTAACAAATTACAATTGAGAGTAAAATCAGAAAAATAATTTGAAATTTCATTGGTGAAATTTCATGAGAAAGGAGAGATACTTTTAAAATTTGTATTGGGTTACATTATTCATGGTTCCATTTTATTACTAAATACTAAATGACTTAAATAAGAATGGGGAAAACAGAAGTGGAACTGCAAAACAGTATTGCAGTTACATAAATGTTTAAGGTATATAAATTTCTATTTATTGTGATAACTTAAAATAACATTGCAAAGTTGACAAATTAAGGGTCATTCCATAGAAATGTCTACCTCAGCCGAAGGAAAAAAAAATACTGAAATGAAAAAAGTATCAAAAAATAAATAAATAAACAAATAAATGAAAATTATACAACATAAGAAATTTAAAAAAATTGAAAAAGTATTACAATTATCACTAAGATTAGCCATAATAAACAGTTTGTAATGTGTTTACTGCTTGTTATTCGATGATTACGTTAGTCACGTTACGTTTAGTCACACTCTATCTTGAGTAAAAGTGACACTCAAGACTAAAAAAAAATTAAGATTTAATAAATGTGTGTTATGTTTTTAAAAGCCAACTTTACACATTTTTCAAATATATCATTCAATTTTTAACACTTGCTTAACTTTGAGAAATGTTTGCCTCACAACATGAGCATTCACTTTCAGGGTTGCAAAAACGTTACGTTAGTCACGCTGCTATTTTGGTTGAAAAAATATCTACTGCCAGTAATTTTGTTTTAAATTCTTAGCAGAAATGATACATAGATACTATGTACATTGTAAATCCACCAGCATAACTAAAAAATATTTTTAATCCTTTAAGTTACAATACAAGTAAACGCAGTTACAAAATCAGCTCTTAATGTTACATTAGTCACTATGGAATGACCCTTAAAACTTTGTTTAAGTCTTTCATCAGAAAATGTTGACTCAAATGTATTAACTTTTTATCATCCTGTGCAGTTTTAATTAAATATTTTTATTTACTGTTTTACTTTTGATTGAGACATATTTTCAGGTGATTATAGGTCGTGCAAAGATAACTTTTGTTGCAATTAAGTATAGCTACACCCGTTCTAATATGCATTTGTCAGTTTTAAATGAATATGCATATTTTTCTACATTTATTATAACTATTGAACGTGTTTCGAATACGCTTTATATTTTCATCTTCAATTATTATAGATGCCTTACACTTTTCCTCCGAGCATTTCCAGTAGTGTGTACTTTTTACTTTCCGATTAATCCTATACATGTGCTCTTGATAAATTAAAAGTTTGCCTCCCCGGGTCGATTCGATGTATCGGATACTCATTTTGAGATGTTATCGACCTTACAGAAAGCAGGAGTAAAAAAAAATCGCCGACTTATAACTTAACAACCACCAACACGTTTCTAGTGGAAAGGGGGTTGGTAGGGACAAAAAAAATCCCTGCAAAACCCTTCTTGAAATCCGGAAATCGTCCCCCTCCTTTGATTGACGTTATCTCTCTCCATAGGGCGTGACCCACTCGTCAAAGTAGCTCGCGTTATCAGTTTTAGGCGAACTACAGTGCACACCGTACGATTATTCACGAGTCGGTATAATAAGGCGTCAGTCCAGCAGAATTTACAATACGTAGAGTGTAAAGCTCACTCTTCGAATTGTCACTTTTACTTTTCTTGTCGATTACCCGTGCTTGCAGGACAACGCAATTCTTCGAAACTGATGCTTCCTTAAAATCTCCGATAAGAATCGTGGGCTGAGGGGGAGGGTGGTTTTATGGTTTTATGGCCATCTTTTGTGAGGTTCCTGCCCTGATGCCTAGTTTTCTCACGTCAGCTGTATACAGGGAGTGACTATCAGTAAAAGTGTTTCATCTCTGATCTATCTATCACAACGGATTTATTTCGTCTCTTCTAATATTGCCAAATTTTCTCTATGATATTCATAAAGTACAGATTTCATAATATGTCTAAAAAATAGGGATGGACCGGATAGTGATTTTGCCGGATACCGGATATCGGATATCCGGTGGCTCATCATAAGCCGGATATCCGAATACCATCGGATATCCGGAAGTCTGCCGCCGGATATCCTGCGGATATCCGGCATTACAATTACATTGCATGTTCGCTTATTTTTATGCAATGCAGCTTCAAAACAATAACTCAAAGTTGTTTCTCGCATCATTTCTTTAAGAACATGTTAAATAATTTTAAAATTAATTTTTAAACCCTCTATTTTATTGTACAGGAGTAGCCCTATATATGAAATGAAACACTAGCAAATTATGTATTTTTATCAAAAGAGACAAAGTTTAAAAGATAGAATTTATATTTCTGTATGTACTCAAAGTTTAAACTTTTAATTATTCTTAGTTTAAATTTTAAAGCTTTTCTGTTTCAATATCATTTCAATGAGTTTCTACGTAAATGATACAGTTGTTAAATATTTCACCAATATTATGCACACTATAATTGATTTACAAAAAAGAAAGAAAGAAAAAGAAAACTAAGCTCAGATAAACGTTTTTTACTTCCTTTTACGTAGTAAAGGAAGTATTGTGATCGCGAAAAAGAAAATCGCTCAAATTTGAGTTTAAATTTTGATTTTGCTTACCCCCCAATGAATGTTCAGTAGTTTTTTCGACCTGTCAACACGTGCATATGTACCTACCAACATATAAGCAGCCGAAAAATCCTTTTCAACCACCCCCGAGTTAATTACGGCGAGTTTTCTCGTGACGTCTGTATGTACAGGGTGCGCCAGAGAAACTTACTTTTTTGAAATGTCAATAAAAACAAAACTACTTAAGTTATTGTTTTAATTCTTTTTTTATTTGAGAATACAATATCCCATTTTTTTTTTCATTTAGTCTTGAAAATGACATTGGTTAAATGATGACCCCCATTGAGCATACACTGATTAAGACGATTTTTAAAGTTTTTGAGCACTCTTTGCAGCATATCAATTGGTATGTTGGCAATTTCGTCGCGAATGTTATTCTTGAGGTGAGCTATTGTGCGTGGTCGATCAACATAAACCAGGGATTTCAAATAACCCCATAAAAAAATCGCACGGCCCCAAATCTGGGGAGCGTGCTGGCCATGGGAGATCGCCTTTGAGAGAGATGAGGTGGTCGGGGAAATGTTGTCGCAGCAAATTCATTGAATCTCGTGCTGTGTGTGCTGTGACTCCCAGGGCCCGATTAAGATATTACGGGGCCCTAGGCCAAACATTCTTTTGGGGCCCCCTATACTGAGGCTTTACAATTTTAGGCATTGGATAAAACAATTTTAGCCATCGATTAGAGCAATTCTAGCCATTTGGGGGCCCATACATTGTGGGGGGCCCTAGGCCACGGCCTAATTGGCCTATTCAGTAATCAAGCCCTGGTGACTCCATCTAGCTAAAACCACACGTCCCTAATGTTCATTTTTTCGAGGCTGGGAAGGAAGAAATCCTCGATGCGCGCGTTGCGTAGCAGTAACTGAGCGACCGTTCGAAAAGTAGCTTTCGACGGCAAAGGCGCGCTGTTCTTTTGACCATAGCATGATGGCGACTAATTAAAGGGAAAACAAAACTTGGAGATTTTCCGCTCCAGATGCGCCCACTCTCGGATTTCTACGCAGCCAATTCACCGCGCAGGAATTTTTTCAAAAAAGTAAGTTTCTCTGGCGCACCCTGTACGTATGTGCGGATGTATGTATGTATGCATGTGTGTCGCATAACTCAAAAACTATATGCCGTAGAAGCTTCTAGCTTGGTATGTAGGCTCTGAGGATGGTTTAGTTGTGCACCTCCCTTTGTGGTTGCATTCGAATGTTTCCAAGGGGGTGTTTTACCCCTTTTTTGGGGTAAATCAGTGTTAATTTCAATGCAGACTCAAGTGATATGAATTGGCGCGACCACTTGGCGATATGTCGCCAAGCTTTTGGTCGCCAAGTGTTTGACGCCAACTTGGCAACATATCGCCAAGTTGGCGATAAATTTGGCGAAAAAATTATTTTTTGAATTTGGGTTCAACTTGGCGTTATATTTTGCGAAAAATTCACTGAATGATATTAAAAATCAGCAATATTAAGAAAAAATTAAGAAAAAATTAACCATTGTAAAATATTTTTTGTATTGTTTCGTGGCAGATTAGGGGAGCAAATATTTAAATTGTTACCTTGCTCACTCCAAGCACTTTTTTTAACACTTAAGGCAACTACTAAGAAATTAACACGTAAAAGGAAGTAGTGTGGGGTCCATACCAGATTTTTTTCAACTTTTTGTTGCAAATTAATCCTTGAAGGTTTGTAGCTTTTTCTTTCTAAATATTTTAACTAAAATATTTTTGAAAAGCTGAAAACAATCATACTTTATCTAGAAATTGTGAAAAATCAAATATGCAGCATGCTTTCATGTCCAGTACAAAGTATAATACAACATATAATTTTTGTTTTAGAAGCAAAAATTGGTAAAAAGGAAAGATGAAAAGTAATTACTTCATCCAAAAGGTTTATCAAACAACTAGCCGGGTACCCGGCCCCGCCCGGGTTTCTGTGGGTGTAGGGTGGTTTAGTGAAACACATTCATAAATTTCCTAACACTAAAATGCATATCTATAAACATAATGGCTACTTCTGTAAACAATGGCTATGTTATGGATAAACTATAAAAAAAATAATGCAAGCTAAAAAAAAAATAGCAAGCTACAAATAATGTTTGAGTAAATAGGAAATGTTATAAGCTTGGTATATTAAAATAAATATATATTTACAGTATCAATCGCACTGAAATTAACCATTTCCAAATATTGCTCGTTAAATAAGTCCCATTATTAGTTTCTATCCTCGTGACAACATTGGTGAGGTGAAAACACCTTATGTACCTAATTTAGAAATTTTTTTGACTATAAACACTTTCTATTCTCTAACTATTGCCAAAATCAATTTTTTTTTATTTCACCCGTTAGCGATTGTAGGCTCAGATAAATATAAAAATCCTTAGAAGGCAATAAATTCCTTACTTACTCCAGAGAAGCCTTGGTTCAAAATTTTCAATATGATTACAATCAATATTGTTGATGCATGGCACCAAATTTTTGCAACAATGGGTTGAAAATTTAATCATTTAATGGGTAAATGACATAAAATTAACTGTTTTCCATAATAACTTTTTTAAACTAAGCTTTTTAGAAATAAATTATAGCTTATCCTGCTCTCTGTTACTGTAGCTATCTACGGTGAAAAAATGGTTAAAATTGGTCCAGTAGTTTGGAAGATTACCCCGGTCATACGTTTTCAAAAGTAGTCTTTTATGTATATAGATGACATTTTTAACTGGGATTTTCGTAAAAAAAGAAAATATTCACTTAGGTCCTCACCAGATAATCCTCACATCAATTCCGGATATCTCCCACATCAATACCGGATATTTTGCCGGATATCCTGCAAAAATCTTCCGGATATCCGTATCCGGGGAGGTCAGCCGGATCGGATATCCGGAGATACCGGATACTTAAAATATCAGTCGGATAGGCCGGATACCGGATAGTTACCGGATATCCGGTCCATCCCTACTAAAAAAACCATCTGATACACAAAACAGGTAAAGAACTAAAGCAGGAAAAATAAAATTCTCTATGTTCATCGTTGTTATCATCGTGGTTGAATGGAAGAGACGTTAGGCACAGGTAAGACATTGTTTATCTAATTTACCTGATGTAATGCAGATTTGTTGAACATTGCCGCTTAATTTCTGTCATTCTTTGAAAAAAATCTCGCACTATAATAATGGAGATTCAGTTCAAAGTTCTCTCGCTCTCTCTTTTTTAGAAAATGCTCTATAGAGTATTTTGGAAATTGAACTCAAATGAGAAATTTTTAAACCTACTATAAATTTAATTTTGGCACCCTCAGGACCAGTCTTAGAGGTAAGCAATACAAGCAGCCACTTGGGGGGGGGGGCGCGCCAAATGGCAGATGGCGCTATTACAGCCGATACAAAAAAATAACTCTTGGGGAAAATGTTAAATGCAAAAACAGAAAGAGGTTCTTTTTTTTTTTTTCACCTTCTAAGTTTTATCAACTGTATCCCGTTTTCAGAAAGGAGGAAGAGGTTCATTCTTAAACCGGGTAAGATTATTCAGCAACTGCTTTAAGCATTAAAGTCTACATGAATGCTCGCATTTTTTATAAAAAAAAAATATTTTAAATATATATTTCTGAAAAATTTGAATAATAAAAATGACCGGCTTTAAAGCAAATTACTTGATCGAGTTTCCGAATAAACATCATTAAACAAACCAATATATTGCTTAGTTAATGTAAGAATTACATTTTGGCTACTTTTGGTCAATCAATGCAACACGGGGTTGACGTTGAGAGTCGAGTTTAGGAAATTCAATCGCTACCTAAGATTTTTGAAAAAAAAGGGGAAATTTTTTGCTCCTGGAAATTACCGCGTTGATAAAAAATACCAATTTTGAAATTTAAACTATGGTTTTAAATAAATAAATTGTACAGAATATTTTTCAGCCATAATATGTGATGTTTCGTAAAGTATTTAATAAACAAATGCTAATTTATAAACAATATTCAATAATTCACTTGCTATTCACTATTCATGTTCTCGTTCCTTTTCTTATACAGTAAAGTTTAGGATTTCTAAGGTTCTTAAAATTTCATTGTACACTTCTTTTAACGCTGAATATCAAATAGTTTAAATGTAAATTTACATTTCTCAATTTCAAAATAAAAATTACTGAAAAACTTGAGATAAACTGAATAAAGATAGAACTCTCCTTTAACACAATTCCCAATCTTTCAATTCTAAATTCAAAAAACTGTTTTTGTTTTGAAAGTATTTACGGTAACTTAGATTGTATTTAGTATTATTTTTATTATTATTATCATTATTGTCTAAGTTATCATTTGCTGATATAGTAAAAACTTTTGCAGCCAAAAAGCTCGCAAAATAAAGCTCTAATCATTTCGTTTTTAAATGAAAGTGATGTAAAGCTGAAACTAAATTGAAATGTATTTAAAATGATTCTTCATTATTAGTCTTTTATTGAATAATTAAATACTTTTTTCTAAAATTTTAATCTATTTATTTGAATTCAGCCCACATATACTTCGATATCATTTTATAAATCTTTTCACATTTGAAATCGTTACAGTATGAACAAAGAAGTCTATGAGCTATAAGCTATTCTTATATTGAAATGCGTGAGAAATTTTAGAATTAACTTTAAAACTTTTGTAAGCTGATAAGCATACTTTCAAAAAAAGAAAAAAGCATTAGGGCCATGCTCCACATCAGCGTAAAACGCGACCGAAACTGAAGGCAGAAACCGAAAATCCGGGTACTTTCCATAGGAACACCATTTTCCGCTTCTGCCTAATTTTTCTGCTTTACGTCGATGTGGAGCATGGCCCTTAAGCATCTGAGCATAAAATGTATGAGAAATTGCAGCACTAAAACCAATGCGTGTCGGTGTCGGTGGTCTTTCTTGTACGATGTTTAGGGGGTGGCGAAGAGGGAAAATTGTCCCTTTGGCTTTGAGAAAGTATTATATGTATTTAGTTGTGCTTTTTGTTCATGTTCTATGTAATATACGTTGAGTATACCCTTATCTGACGGTCCAGACGTTGGCGTTATCATTTTTTTCGACAAATATTTTATTTTATTTCAATGGGGGGAGGCGCCGAAGCGAAGTCTTGCCCCTGTTCGAAAATGGCCTAGTTACGTGCCTGCCCTCTACCCCCGGATTTTTCCTCCAAAAAAAGAGAGAAAAAAAATGATTTTCTGCATCTTTCATAAGAGTGAACTATTCCATTTGCAGTTGCGTTAACATGAGGGCCTCCGGATCAAGTTGCACCTGGGGCCTCAAAATCCCATGATCCGCCACTGGTTTTCAGTAAAGTGTTGTAGTCGTGATTGATTAATTTAATGAGATGCCATAAATATTTTCATGAAATTATAATATTTGTCTTTTGACTGGTTTCTGAAATATATAATTCAATTGATATATAAAAAACTTTTAAAACAGTAGGATAAAAGCAAAGTATTACTTTCTTGGGAGCTTGAAGAGAGAAAAAAAAAAAAAGATGCTGAAATAAGTTTTTATTTTGATAAAATTACTCAGACAATTCAGTCTATTGTACAAAAGTCCAAACTTCCAGTTACTGATTAACAAAATTTAATTAATTTGAAAAATTTTAAAACAGAATTTCTAAAAACTTTGAAAATTCCCAAAACTCTTGGGCATTTTCAAAATTCCCTTCTCAAAAAACCCGGTTATTTCCACGCTTTGCATCTCTACAAATAACTGAAATACTTAATGCATCAACATGTAATACAGTTTAGCCTTCAGTATTAATAACAGTATTAAATATATTGCTTTTATATTTGCCAAGAACGTGAATTTCATCTTTTATTTAGGCTTTTCTTTCCTGCAATAATCGTACATATATGGAAGTACCTCCCTGGGAAGTACTTACATAGAGACGCGCGAGGGCAGAGGAGCAGCATATAGAGGGGGGGGGGTATAGCCGCATCTACAAGAGTAAAGTTTCACGATGAACCCGAAAGCAATACGAATCGGTGTTTGCATGTTCATTTGCGGATGCAACGTTTCATAAGAATTTGGCCGTATCAAGCAGTGTGGTATGGTATATAGAACTCCAAACTAGTTCTAGAGATCAGTCCCAGAAATCTTTTCTCCACCTATCTGTTTTACTCATTTTCAGTTTACCTGCAACCGTCGAAAATAATAGAACGCGCGTTGTTTACACCGCGGATACGGAGTGGAGTGTTGAAATAAGTTTCGTGAGTTTGGTTTTTGGTAAAATATGAAGCCTTCAAAAGCATTTGCTTGTTTCTGATGTTTTGGAGTAACTACTGAATGCTCTGAAATTCGTTAAAAGCGTAACAACATTTGTATGAGTAATTGCCAATACCCAGAAAGCAGGTCTACTGAGATCTAAATTTTCCTTACATCAACATCATCAAAGCAAGTAAGTTTTCCTTTTGACTATAACTCAATATTTTCACTTTTCAGTGACTTTTAAAAACTGCAACACTTGCAATGTTGTCCAAACAGCAGGGTTCGCCAAAGCGGGCCCTGCTCGAAAAAACTCACCCAGGTTTTTTCGGGTGCCAGGGCCTGATTACTGAATAGGCCAACTAGGCCGTGGCTTAGGGCCAGGGTTGGCAAGTTTTTGACAGTCGGAGGTTTTATCCGGTTTTAACCGTGGTTTTTATCGTCATGTCAAAACCCCCTTTTTGACATGGTTTTTGACATAATTGTCAAAAACCTAAATTTTCGTCCAAAACTTGATTAAATTTGATCTCCCCAAAAACAACAGTGTTGTAAAAAAAATCCCCCGCCAAGAAAACCTTAAATACTCAGCCTTAAAAAGTTATGATATCGAGTTGTCCCGCCAAGTTTGTGCCAAACTACAACTAACCTGTATGGATAGTTCTTTTAAATTGTTTTCAGTTTTGCCAGGCAGGAAGCTTTGTCTTGTGAAGTGGTTGCTTAATGAGTAAAAACTTCCCGCCTGGCAGGACTGAAAACAATTTAAAAGAACTATCCAGTATCCATACAGGTTAGTTGTAGTTTGGCACAAACTTGGCGGGAAAACTCGATATTTTAACTTTTTAAGGCTGAGTATTTAAAGTTTTCTTGGCGGGGGATTTTTTTACAACACTTGTTTTTGGGGAGATATCTCATGTTTTTGCATTAATATTATTTCTTTGCCTGTTTTTTTTTTTCTTCAAAATTTACTTTGCATGTTTTTTTTCCCTTCAGCATTTTTCTTGGCGGTCCGACATATGTGGTTTTCTTGGTGGCATACATTTGGTGCAAAAATTCAAGGATCTTCTTCAGTCTGGGATAAATTTAAAATCAATCACAATGTACCACCCGAACTGATGCAAAACAAAGCTAGTTGCTAACAATACTACGATTAAATTAAAATTAAAAAAAAAAACCCAACCCTCACTGCCCCGGTAGCAGAAATTGCGAGACGTGAGACGTACGTCACAGATTTTTCATCACTCTGCAGATAATTTTTAACTAAAAGAGAAATAAAGAAAGAAAGGGAGGGAAAAATCAAATACAGCTCAATGAAAATTGAGAGAAAATAAATGTCTTTGGTGAGCCAGAGAGGATGCTCTTCATCTTCAAAAAAAAAAAAACGGAAATTATCCGATGTTTTATACCTTCATCATACATTTTAAAATCCTTCCATTACAGATTGGTAGGCAGATTAGCTGAACGACGCTGAAAATCGAAAAATAATGGAAAGATATTTTGTGATTGGTTTACTTGGGATTCTTCCACTCCTGCAGAAAACATTTATGTTGGGGGAGGCTGACTCCTTGCTTGTAGTAAATGTAAAGAATCATGGATTCGCTGTTAGGTTAACTATTTGTGCTTTGAAAAATTCCATTTGTTTGAGTTGTAGTGGTTACTAAAAGAATTAATTAAGGAAAATGACTCTTCTCCTTTGGGGGTGAGTGATCTTTTTTTTTTCCTATCATGATGGCTGTTTTCAAAGACTGCATCAAACATCCCAATAGGTATTCGCCTTTTCTTCAGTTTCATTTTTTCCCGATTTTTCGCGGCCGAATTTTTTGCTTTTCTCTTGCAGTTTTAATTTAAAAGAGAATTCAACTTTTAAAGTTAAAATCTTTTAAAAATGAAATAAGTTCATACTAAAAAAATAGAAAAAAAAAAGAAACCCCTCTCACTATCGAAAAAATTACGCAATTCATGACAACAATAGTTTGATCTTGTGATATTAAAATCACATGAATGTTCTTTGCGATTTTAATATTAATATCGAGTGCTTTAAATTTTCGTATTCTCCATCACATACATCTAAAACCGTATTTGTTTTGAAACATCAAGCCTGTGCTTCCCCAAAAAATCGTACGGCCTGTTTGAAATTTCAATTCTATTACATCCTGTAATTATTTGATTTATTTTGAAAGGTGGAAATTGCTTTAACTAATACTATTTTAAAATGATTTGTTTTACTTTTTATTTCAATAATTAACTCATTTTTTAAACTGCTGTCACATATTTTTAGGAAAGTACTGAATTTAAAAAAAACTATCCACATAGTTATTTCATTTGTTTTCAAAGTAAATATATTTTTTTAATACTTGAATTTGATTTTATGTTTAATGAATTTCATACACAAATGAATCTAACAATTGAAAACAATAGCTTTTACCGTATAGGAGGACAGAAATACATTCGAATTAAGTTTAGTGTAGTGAATTCCAATAGTTTACATATTAATGTAATATGCAATTTTAAAAAATATATTTACAATTCATTGAACACAATTTGGTGTTGTATGTAAGTACATAATCAATCGAATTTTCTAAATCAATTATTTAAATATTTATGGTTGTGTCTTAAAAAAAAATTTCTGACTGTTCAAAAGTGCTTGATGTTAAGGAGGTTAAGTTTCTCCACTTGAATCAGTATTGTTTAACAGGTGTTTTTTGAGAGATTTTACCAAAGAGCAACTTATCAGTAGCAAATGTGTTAAAAAGTCCTTAAATACTCCTCAATTTTAATTTTTAAAAAGGAGTACGCACCCTGTAAAATTTTTGTGTTTATATGAAAACTTAAAATAAAACTAATAAAAATGCTGCAGATTATTTCCAACTGACCAAATCAGTGTCGCAGACTGGCTAGAAAGTTTCTGCTTCTGGGCTTACTGCCGATCTCATATTAAAATGAACTACCGTATTTTCGGGTAGATAAGCCGCACCACCGTATACGCCGCACTTCGCAAAATTCAGGAGGAAAAAATTCTTTCATCAGATACGCCGCATCGGCGTATAAGCCGCATAAAACTTTGTCAAAAATTCAATCTGCGAGAACCCCCTATGCCGAGCTGTGAGACAAAATAAATGTGGGTGCAAACGTAGAGCTCAATCCCAGTTACTGTTTAGTCTGGACCCCTGTCAAACAATTTTTAAAAAGTGCGAAAAATAGCGATTTTTTAACATTTATCACCCCTCCCCCTGAGGGCCCTGGATGTTTTGCTTTAGTATGTGCAGTCAGGGGCCGCTGGAGATTGAGTATACCAAAAATGAACTCTAGGGATCTTTATGTTGCTGAGATACAGAGGGGTGAAAACCCCGGTTTGGTTACTCGCGTAATCAGTCCTTGGTCGCTCTTTTACATTTTTCTTGGCGGCTTGTATTTGGTTTTCTTGGCGGGGCGGGACGCTCCCGCGTCCCGTGATATTGATAATCAAAATACATTTTCAAATGAATTTTACAATTTCTGATTTCAGACACTGAAGTAAACTTTTGGAGTTTTAGGTTATTAAAATAAAGTGCTCCGAATTAATAATTTAAAATATTGAGAAATGATGCATTTGGTAATAATGAAAAATGAGTAAAGTTTATTGTTTTTTTATTATGAGTTTTTTTAAAGAAACCATAGTAATACTATTGAAACAATAAGCTTATTTTCCATTTCAGAATATTTACAGTAATTCTCAGATAAAATTGATTACAAAAGTAACAACAATAACTAATAAATAAATAAATAAATAAAATAGTTTGATCAAAAATATTTAGCAGATTTGTATACTGAGTACTAATTAATTTAGTTTTGCTTTTACTCAGAAGAAAAAAAAATCACTTTAAATTCTGATGTAAAAATTTTTAGATTGATAAAATAGTTAATTAATAGTTGTTAAAACATTTAAACAACACTTCTTTAAAGACTGGATTTAACTTTTCAGGGGTCTGTCCAGGATTTTTCACAGAGTCCGTTTTTTGTGAAAAACTAAATAATTTTGTGAAAAATCAAATAATTTTGTAAAAATCAAACAATTTTGAAAAATTGCAAAAAAAAAAAAAAAAAAAAAATTGCAATTTTTTTTTTTTTTAATTCAATAAAAAATAAAAATTTATTTCATTTATTTTCCTCTTAAAAAAGCATATTAAATATCAAAAATGCGAAAAGTCCGATTCCTGTAATGGATGCAAAGAGATTGCAGTTTTCAAAGTGATCATTCAAGTGACATCAAAAGCATAAAAACGGAACATAAAATAATTTTTTTTTTGGTGAATTTTCTTCACAATTGCATTTCAAAGGTCTATAGTAAACATATTATTAATGTCTGTTTTCACAATTAATGCAAAACTAAAATGGAGCGATCGTTTAACATTTAGACTAATAAAAGAACAGTTAATTTTGCTTTAAAAAATTTAAAATAATGATCTGAGCAAAAAAATAACGCGAATTTTCATTTATTTGCCTCCTAATAAAGAGTAATTAGCTTGAAAAGTAAGTAAAATTCGATTTTCATACCGGATGCAGAGATCGCTTTTTCAAAATGAAAGCGTCATAAATATAAAAACGATTTTTAATAATTTATTAAAGTCAAAAATTTTAGAGCTGCATTTCATCAGGTTTATATGATGAATGTCATTAATAATCACCGACATATTCGTCAAAAATTCGGAGGAAAAAATACGGTAGGGAAACATAGCAAACATACCAGACTTCTAATATTAAAAGACCCAAAAATACAATAATTCCTGAATATAACTAAAACACCACCCTTGTAAGCATTAAAAAATAAATAAATAAATGAAATTAAAAAAAAAAAAAACAGATAATTTTCTGCCAAAATAAGGTCAAAACATTTAAATAGTAGCTGATCGCTCTACCCAGAAGCAATCCCATTTTTTCTCCAAACCTAGCTATCTGTTTGCAGTTCTAAGTTCATTCCGCTGATAATTGCTATTATTATTATTTTCTTTATGTTTAAGTTCATAGCAGGGAGAAAAATCATTACTCTGCACTTCCAGAGAATTCTATAACAGCAACATCACAGCAAGCCACTTTGATTTGCATATGATAAAACAAACAAGCAGAACCATTAAAGCAAAAAAACTACTACCTTTTTTAAGTTGTTAATTTCTTTAAAAGAAACCAACAAAAAGTGCTACATTTTACACTAAAGATTTTTTGCTTGCCCGAGCATCGCAGGGTCAGGCAGGAAGTGCCGACGATTCCCTTCTTTAACTTCAGAAAAGGCCCAAAAGTTATGGACTTTTACACAGAAAAATGCTATGCATTATTTTGATTTCAGATTTGCTTTTTGAATGAATCATGTGTGAAATGTACGTTTGTTTGATTAGCATTTTGTGAAGGATCCGTTTTGCTTGATCGTATTTTTGTGAAGGGTCCGTTTTGCTCGATAGTATTTTTGTGAAAGGTCCGTTTTGCTTGATCGTATTTTTGTGAAGGGTCCGTTAACGGACCCGAATTTCCTCTGGCCAGACCCCTGCTTTTAATACTTTTAACTTTTTTCACGGCATAACAAGTTAATTTAAAGTAATGCGAATTAATTTTCATTAAATTTATTCATTTAATTTTTATTAAATTTGATTGATAAGGTAACTAATTGATAACTATTAAAACATTTAAACCAAACTACTCTAAAATTTGGATTTAAGTTTTAACATTTGTAACTTTTTTTCACTCCATAACAAGTTAACCTTTAGGAGCTGGGCGGTACACATGCTGTAGCATAACTATTTTTTTTTTTTTTAGAGGACAGGGTTGAGATTTTCACTCGAACCCTTTGGAGCCAGGGATTTTTTCAAGGTTTCATACGTCTGGTACGACAGTTGATACCTTCTCTTTTCAATGGAAAAGAAATCTGTGGTTCAACTGTCGTACTACCTGGGTTGAAAGAAAAATTTGTAAAAAACAGCCCAGATCCAAAAGGTTAATTTAAAAGAATGTGAATTAATTTTCATTAAATTTATTAATTTAATTTTTATTAAACTTGATTGATAAGATAACTAATTGATAGTTATATTAAAATTTTAACAAAACTACTTTAAAAGCTGGAAGTTTTAATATTTAACTTTTTTCACGGCAAAACAAGCTAGTTTAAAACAGGGGTGGCCAACCTTTTTAGGGAAAGTGCCGCAATCTGGAGAGAAAAAGCTCAGCGTGCCACATTGTATTTTTGCAACAAACT
>JAXGGA010020056.1:0-18924 GCA_038373865.1 Uloborus plumipes | reverse complement strand
GTAACCACGAATAAGCGGATACCGCGGATAATCTCAAAAAATAGGTAAAAATCGTTCTCCGCTACTAAAATTGCAAATAGCTAAAAAAATAGCAGTATCTTTTAAACCGAAAAATGAACAATAGCACACTCATACAGTAAGTAAGAATCTCTCAAACTGTAGTCCGCGGACCCCCGCGAGTCCGGGACCTCGTGTCGGGAGGTCCGCGATGTCCTGCTAAAACTTAAAAAATAGTTGAAATTAAAGGACGGATTATAATGTTTTTATTTAAAACGAAATCTCATTTATAGGGAATGAAAAATTTCTTGTTTATATACACGGAGCTCCCCTGAATCCTCGATTTTAACACATATTTGACTTAATTGAATTCCGAATTGAATTTTACTCTCATAACTCAAAATAATAATGCTAAGTAATGAAAACTAGCCAAAAGCTCTTAACATATGCAGCATAAAGGATAAATAAAATGAAACAAAGAAAACAAAAAGCAAAAACTATTTTGGGAACAAAAGATTTAAAAGCATTAAAAGTTTTTTTTTTTCACTGAGAGGAGGGGTCCGCAAAGTTGGTAATTTTTATTAGGGGTTCCGTGGGGGTCTGAACTTAGGAAATCATTACATTGAGTATTGTTTTTACAGTATAATGCAGCTAATTTTATTGTAATAAACTGTAAAAATTTCAAATTTTACACTAATAAAATGTAAAATTGCTAACTTTACAGTACTGAACTGTAAAATTGTTAACTTTACAGTACCAAACTGTAAAATTGCTAACTTTACAGTACTAGACTGTAAAATTGATAGGTGTACAGTAATAAGCTGTCAACTTGCTAATTTTACAGTTTATTACCGTGCATTTTACAGTTTTAAACTGGAAGCTCTGCTGCCAGGATTATACTGTTGTTTTTACAGCATAACACAGCTAAATTTCAAGGCAATAAACTAAAATTTCTAACTTTACAGAGTAGTTTAGTAAGAAACTGTAAAATTGCTAGCTTTGAAGTTTATTACTGTGCATTTTACAGTTTTAAATTGGAACCTCGTCTGCCAGTATTAAACTGTAAAAACAGCAGTTTTTGCAGTGTTGTTTTTTTTTTCATTTAAAATCATTTCTTAATCAGTAAATGAAGCTTTTGCAATAATATTTTGTCATAAGGAGATGCGCACCTTTTTTTGTTTCCTTCTTTTTCCCTTAATAATTTTCATAATGTATTTGTCTTTGTAGCAGTCCAAACTCCTAGCCTTATTAAAATTAGTTTTTAACTGTTGGAAAATAATCGTCTGTTTTTTTTCTCAGTTTTTAAGGAATTGAAACTCATTAAATTATAGAAATATTGTAAAAATTACGATATTGCAACGTTCTTTCTAAAGTGTGTCATTTCGGAAAATGTATTATTTTGTTTTTGAAGTTAGGAAAGAAAACTTTCTTCTTCTTTTAAACTTTGGTAAGATTTAAGTTGGTTTCTGTAAGCAACAAAATTGTTTTTATTTTCTCTTTTGGCTTATTTTTGTGCACCTCCCGTTGGGGTTGCATTCGAATGTCCCCAAGGGGATGTTTTACCCCTTTTATGGGGTAAATCAGTGTTAATTTCAATGCAGACAAAAGTGATATCAATTGTTGCAACCACTTGGCGATATATCGCCAAGTTTTTGGTTGCCAAGTGTTTGACGCCAATTTGGCGACACATTTGGGGGAAAAAATTATTATTATTATTATTTTGATTTAGTTTCAATTTGGCGCTATTGGCGATATTTTGCGAAAAATCCACTGAATAATGTTAAAATCGGCGATATTTAGGAGATTAATCCGCTAGTACTGTATTAATGCTATAAAATCGTTAGCAGTGAATGTCGTTGGATATGTTACCGGCAATGTTTGTGAATTGGAAGAAATGCAATGCCTTGCATGATCGCCTTGACTATGGTAAAGGAATGCATTTTTAGGAATGCCAGATTTCATGCACTGTCGGTAATGATATGTGCTATATCAGGGGTGGCCAACCTTTTGAGGGAGCGTGCCACTATCTGGAGAGATAAAGCTCAGCGTGCCACATTGTATTTTTCCAACAAACTGAAAATTTTCCAAAAGTTAAAAATAGATTTTAGGTGGCCTTACTATGCAATTCTTACTCAAATGAAACATTTTTTTCTCGTAAATCTGAGCAATTGAAATCTCAATGATAATAAAGATAAAACAAGTCCGAACTTAAGAGTTATCGTTAATAAACACTTTTATAAGTTCTGTCAGTTGGCTTATGCTTAAAAAAGAAACAAATAAAATCAAACACTCTATTCTAAAAATTAAACAGTCTGTACTTAATGTGGTTTAGGGGTCTGTATCTTTTTTACCAAGTCTTTAATTTTAGGATTAGTTCTCGAGAATCCTACGAAGTTTAAGTGTTTTAAGTGCTATCAGTTAATATTCAACGGTATTTAGATTTTTCTGCATTCATAACAAAAATATTTGTTTAGAAGCGTATTTTGAACCAAATCTACAACAGCATCAGACGGCTAAAGTGTGTAAATGTGAAAAATATTTTGTTGGTACAAATTTCCGAATTTCTATATAGCGTGGATGACTTACTGTTGAAGTAAGCTTTTATGTTTGATTACCAATGTAAAGGTTCGGTAATTCTGATTTGGATCTCAGAAATGTAACAAGTAGTGTCTTGCAGAGAAATAGACAAGGAATTTGAAAAGAGCAGCATTTTTTTATGATCCTGAAAATCATCAAACCTAAGACTGAATGTATACTTAAAATAGGCGTAAAATTTCTCCATATATCATTTGAAAATTATTAAATTTGGGTTGATAATACTTTCAGAATAAAATTTAATGCTTTATTCTTTTTTCTCCAAAGTAGAGAGAAGGAAACTGAAGTTTCATCATAAAAGAATGTAGATGGCCTATACCGGTTTAGGAAACTTATTTTGTACTATCTTATTTAAATTACTTAGACGCCGGATAATAAGATATGACATAGCTAAACTCATTTGCTATTCTTCACTCCTAAGTAGCAAGTCCTCATTGCTTTCTTTCTAGACATTTTAAAAAATACACTCCCTAAAATTCTAAAACCTTATGACTATTTTTTCTTTGGACAGTTATTGCACATTTCAATAAAGGAGGGTAACTTACCATGCTCTCATCTTTCTCTTGGAAAAAGTTCACAAAATATTCAGATCTCTATTTCGTAGTTTGTTAATGCAGTAAACTGAACAGGGTCACCAGTAGAAAAAAAGTTTCATTCTTCGGCAAGGAGTTTGTGATAAATAATTTGATGATGCTTTTGAAGTTTTTTTCCCAAATTATTTTCAAGTAATGTAACAAAAACAATTTAAGGCATCATTTGTGCAACTATACCGAATTTTGTCCAATCTGGTTTCTTAATTTTACTTGCAGAGTTACCGTAAAGTCGGGTTACTTGGACCCTAAGGGGTTACTTGAGCCCATTACAGTAAAATGATAAAATCTAGGTTTGGTACTTATTAGTTGAAGACTTGCACGTAGTTCCTCGTTTCTCCTCTAGGTAGAAGCACTCTGCAGTCTCTAATGCTAGTACCAAACCCATATTTTATCATTTTACTGTGGGCTCAAGTACCCTCCTTGTGGATCCAAGTAACTCGACTTTAAGGTAACTTTTTTTTTTTTTTTTTTTTTTTAAATTTCATCACCCGTAGTTGAAACTATTGCAGATTAAGAATCCATTCTGCAGCATCGAAAGCTCCATTCGTGTCAAGCACAAATAAGCTTTACAAAGCATTGTCTGTAGCGTCACAGCTTTCGTTGGGTGTCCGAATCTAACGCTAAGTACTTTGCAATATCGTAGTTAAGACAATCTGTAAGCCAGCTTCCTGACACTTAATCATCATTATATCATTATATTTATCAATGTAAGGGTTTTAATTTTTATCAATATTTTCGAGATCGACAATTTCCCCTCGATTTTGGAATTTTTTCAAAAAGTCATTGCGTGCCACTGTTACTGCTCTGCCGTGCTTTATTGTGGCACGCGTGCCGCGGGTTGGCCACCCCTGTGCTATATTGATCAACGCAATAAGGCATCAACATATAAGCTCATTTGAGAAAATGAATCTACTTGGACACTGTTGACTTTGGAAACTCCCTTTACCACGTTACGTTAAGTGAAATTTTGAAGACTTGACAACCATTCAATGTTCCAATTATTAAATTCATTTAAGATAATACAACTGAAGCGAATTTGAATTGTGCAACCATGCTTTATAACTTTTTGTCAATAGTCTGTGGAGTTACCGACAAAAACAACCGAAATATTTCACTTCCGGATACCAGTGTGAAATTTAGTACAGAGCTTATGTACATATATAAGAACAAAAAACCGCCGGGAGACACTTGATCAGGGGTTATGAATTCCCGTGATGACGTCATCAAGATGGTCGCTTTTACAGGTAAATACGTTCGTTTAATTGCTTAAAACTTCATCATAGATTGAAATATTGCAAAACTCAAATGTATCATCTGAAAGCTCTTTGAAAGAGCCATTTAGAAATATTTAATTTTTCTTTCTGAGGTCAAGGTCCCACCTGTAATGACGTCATCAAAATGGCCGCTTTTACAGGTAAATACTTTTATTTAACTCCCCCTAAAACTCCATCATAGTTTTAAATATTTCAAAATTCAACTATATCATCTGAAAGCGCTTTAAAAGATCTATTTAGAAAGGTTTAATGTCTCTTTATGAGGTCAAGGGCCCACCTGTGATGACGTCATCAATATGGCCGCTTTTACAGGTAAATACGTTCGTTTAACTGCTTAAAACTCCATCATAGATTGAAATATTGCAAAACTGAAATGTATCATCTGAAAACTCCTTAAAAGAGCTATTTAGAAATGTTTAATTTTTTTTTCTGAGGTCAAGGTCCCACCTGTAATGACGTCATCAAAATGGCCGCTTTTACAGGTAAATACGTTCGTTTAACTGCTTAAAACTCCGTCATAGATTCAAATATTGCAAAACTCAAATGTATCATCTGAAAACTCTTGAAAAGAGCTATTTAGAAATATTTAATTTTTTTTCTGAGGTCAAGGTCCCACCTGTAATGACGTCATCAAAATGGCCGCTTTTACAGGTAAATACGTTCGTTTAACTGCTTAAAACTCCATCATAGATTGAAATATTGCAAAACTGAAATATATCATCCAAAAGCCCTTTAAAAGAGCTATTTTATAGTGTCAAAAATGCTTGCATTTTAATTATATAAAAGAAATACGGAAAAAATACACGTTTAAATACAAAATAAAAAATAACTGTGTTACAAGGAAAACTGTTACATTCAATATCTACATAAAATACCGAAAATAGTACGTATTTCTACTAATTTATTCTTAAATGCAATAAAATTGGAAAGATTTTTTTAATGCATGCATCACAGCGAAACTTTTACCTCAAAGTCGGAAAATACAAAGAAATAGTCTTTTTTATAAATTTTCAATTTAAAATTGTTATAACTTTTCAAATGTTTGTCTTAGAAAATAAAACCAAGCACTTTTAAATAGATCTTTTAAAGCGCTTTCGGATGATGTAATTCAGTTTTGCAATATTTAAATCTTTGATGGAGTTTTAAACAGTTACATGAGCGCATTTACCTGTAAAAAGGGCCATTTTAATGACGTCATCACAGGTGGGCTTTTGACCTCAGAAAGAAAAATAAATCTTTCTAAATAGCTCTTTTAAAGAACTTTCAGACGATAAGTTTGAGTCGATATATTTAAATCTATGATGGTGTTTTAGGGGGAGTTAAACAAACGTATTTACCTGTAAAAGCGGCCATTTTGATGACGTCATCACAGGTGGGCCCTTGATCTTAGAAAGAAAAATTAAATATTTCTAAATAGCTTTTTAAAGAGCTTTCAGATGCTATGTTTGAGTTTTGCAATATTTGAATCTATGATGGAGTTTTAGGGGGAGTTAAACAAACGTATTTACCTGTAAAAGCAGCCATTTTGATGACGTCATCACAGGTGGGCCCTTGACCTTAGAAAGAAAAATTAAATCTTTCTAAATAGCTCTTTTAAAGAGCTTTCAGATGATACAAGCCCAAGTGAATATAAGCCCCACATAAAATTTCAGACTGGTATCCGGAAGTGAAATATTTTTGCACTAACTCCACGGACTACTATGAAACCAAACCATCTCAGTCAAACCATTCTGCAAAAGCCTAATTATAAAATTTGCAAAAAAAAAAGAGGAAGAAGAACGAGAAGAAACGACATAAAAATAATCTTGATTTTTTTCCACTTCATATTTGTCTTATGTTATGCATTTAGATAACTAAAAAAGTGCAGATTCGTACACACAAACACGAACAAGCTACACGCTTGCACACAATACTTTTTTGCTTTTATTTTTTGGTACAGTTGGTAAAAAGTAAAGGGTTTGTATCTCTAACCAAAATGGCTTGACGTTTAACTTTACAAACTCTAGTACCAAAATTAACAAAATGTAGCCTTTCACTAATAAAAACTATGCAATTTTGTTATTCAAACGTTTGGGAATTCCATCCCCAGAATAACATAAAATAAAAAAAACGGGAAACAGTATGAGCAGGCTCAAAGGATCTTTGACGTATTGAATAAAATTAATTAATCTATATACATAAAATGGATGTATGTATGTTTGTATGCTGGTTTTTTATACAAATCCACAGTTTTCGTCGGATTTTCATCAAATTTGGCACAGAGGTTCCTTGATGCCCTAGAACTCACATAGGTGGGGTTTTAAAATTTCAAAAAAATCCGAAAAGCTCAAAATTAGAAATTTTTTCCCAAAATGGCCATTTTCTTTCAATTTTGAAAAGATTGAATAATAGAGATAAGCCTTTAAGCATACAAATTGATAAAATTTAACACATTTAAATATGAGTATTTTCCAACAAAGATTACAATGAATTATCAATTTAAGACGCACCTATTTATTTTAGCATGAAATAAGTTAAAAACAATTATAACTGATGTTCTAATTACCTTGGAACATTGTCACAAATATTGTATGATGCCGAAAATGAGAGTTTCGAACAGATATTTAACTTTAATTTTGGCGAGCATTTGTAATAAGCACCCGAGCAACGCCGGAAAATAAGCTAGTATTAAATAAATATTTGGCATGATGCGTTATCAAGGGAGAATGAAAAAGAAACTTTTTTGTCTCATAAGTTAAATAATATTATGAAATAATTCTTTAAAGAAAGAAATGTTACATTTTTTATGCAATTTGCATTAAAACTAAAATCTCACTGCCCATCCCCCAATTTCTTCTTCATACTCCTCATTTGTTTGAACTGCTTTGCAAATTTGGAGAAAAATCCTTGGGTTATACAAAGCAAAAATGAAAGTTTTATTTCTTGGATGCAGGGTGAAACATACAGGCTAATAATAAAATTAAGGAACGTGATACACCGAAAATTTGTAGGTCTGTGCACTTAAGGACGTAAAACAGTGACTAGTTTCTATTGTCAGTTCCGTCTTTATTTTACAAAAAAAAACACCTTTTATTACGCAATGACAAATTAGTAATTCTATTATTAATGCCATACCAAAACTAACGGTTTGTACAAAATGAATATGCTTTTAAAACACATTTTCTTTTTTTTGCTCAAAGTTTTTTCAAAGGCTTTTAGGATTTCTAAATTCTGTTATACTTTCGAATAAGTAAGACTAAGTCAGCCATCTAAGATTTCTCTTATAAAAATGAAGAAAGATAGAGGAAATGAAAATTTTTCCAATGAGAATAGGAACTGGACATACTAGATCCACTTGGGAGCATTGAGCTCTGTTCTCGAACGGACTATTTTCTTAAAAACAGAAAAGAAGTCATCGGATTCGTGAAAGAAAATGTTATGAGATATCCCTAGCGGAGGCTTATGGTTAAAGAAAAGGAAAAATAATCTGTAAATGTGAAAGGTGGTTTATTTGTTAACTATTTAAAAACTAAACACTGAGAAAAACTCATATGCACAGATTGCTTTAGTAAAGCCGAAACGATGACGATAATAGTGAATAAAGCACGTATGATAACAGTATTGATAGTAATAATAATCCGTCTTACCATGATCAACTATTTGTTTACAATTTATTCTTTTTTTAAATAAATTAAGGCTTTAAACAATGAAATAAATTTGTAAATTGCAAAAAACATTTTGCAGTTTTCATTTAAATTTTAGTGCTAATAAAGTTAATGTAGGGGAATGTGGGGAAACGTGAAATAGATAACATATCTGCTTCAAGATGAATAAATCGGAAATTTATCTCAAATTTTACTGTATATAAAGAAGGAATAATTTATATTTTCTGCAACTCGCGTTGAAGTAGGGGAAGGGTGGGCATAGTGGCCACTTGAAGTTTTCCTCCCTATATATTGCTGCAGCTTAGCGGCAATAGACTCAACTACTCGCCCGGCAGCCGTTGTTGTTGTGTTATAGTTTATATGTCGCTCAGACGCAAACTCACGGAGATATCCCAAATTTTTCACTTTTTCGACCCTCTGATGTTAGGTAAGTGCATCACATGTTTCACTTTAGTTTATTGTAGGACTAGGTGAAGTAAATTTTACATCAATGGTGCAAAACACCATGTTTCTAGCTTTGAATTCATATGTCTCAACAGTAGATACAACAACGGGTTGTACGTGAAATATTGTTCTTTCGAAAATGGCGCGCTAGAGGGCAAAGTGGCCACAGCCGTGGCCACTTCGATTGTTCGATTCGAAACGTCGATTGTTTTTTCTGTGGTGATTGTTACTCGAAATCTAAGGACAACCAAGGCTGGATTATATGTTCTGAGTGCCTCAAGTGGGCTCACGAAGCCTGCACAGGAGCCGAAGAGGAGGACGATGAGTTTATTTATGATTTATGTAAATACCAGTGATTTCATAACTTCACATATAGGGTGAGTTCTGGTAAGTGCGTCCACGGGGTAAGTGCGTCCACTGGGAATTATATGAACACTATCTTGAAATGGCTTCTGCAACACATCGACTATGTTAGATAACTGTCTAATGATAATTTCAATAGGTAGAATTCAGGCCTGGATTCAATAGACGAAACACAATCAGGGATAACTTAAATGTCTTCAAAAAAACTTTTAAGTAAAGATTGAGAAGGTTTTGTTTCAGTTTCTCTTGTAGTCATACCAAGCAATTAAAGTCAAGAAATGCAAGTTGTTTCTTTTAAGTAATAGCTGCTAATAACATACATGGGGTATTTTGATCAAATACTCTAACTAAAATTTGTTTGTATGACGGTACGCACTTTCCCTTTCTTTAAAGTAAGGTGGGGGTAAGTGCGCACCATTATGATGGGGCAAGTGCGTACCACTATCATGAGGCATATGCGTACTATTATGCGGAGCAAGTGCGTACCATTATGATGAGGCAAGTGTGTACCATTACGTGGAAAATACGACTCTCGTAATTCATCTTTAATTTTGCTTATAACTCTTTTATAAACCGATTATAAATCCGACGTCATTTCCATCAAGTATTTATATTAACATTGAATGCGGCATAAGATTTCAATTTTATTCATTACCTCTGAAATATATTGGCTTTTAGATATCAGTTAGTAAATTTTTCGTTGAAAATAGCGATCATGAGCTGTACTTAATTTAAACCAGAATGACAAATGAAGCAATGAAATTAAGTGAAACACTAAATAAGGAACCAACAGATTCAAAAAACGAAGGTGGAGTAATGAATAAATTATATTTAAGAAAATTAAAGAACACCTTGTGAAAAACTATTTGAATGTACAAGAAAAAAAAAGTACAAGTATCACATCATGATCAATTATTCTCTTTTTTTGCTCTTTATTTTGTGTTTTTTCTTACTGCTGCTGATTCTAATAAGAAAAATATTTTAAAACCGTATTTATTCAAAAAAAAAAAAGAAAAAAAACGAATTGTTCACTCAGGTCACCCAATGATCTACCATACAAATAGAATTAAAGAAAATCATAGGGGTACGCACTTACAACAAAGCCAGGACGCACATGTCTCATCTTACATTTAAGAAGGGGTAAGTGCGAACCCTGGCTTAAACACAGACAGATTAATATATTTAACCAATATAAACTATGTTGTCTTTGAGTGATTATTACTAAATAAAAACAACTTACATTTGCTCACTTGGTCTTATTAAAAGGACAGAGGAAGAATCACAGACACAACTCTCTCAATCTTCAAATCACAGTTATTCGCAAGACGCGTAGAATATCACTGATTGCGTTTCATCCATGCAAGCAAGTGCTGATCTCTAGTATTAGGAATTATCCCAAGGCAACTACCTAACATATTTAATATGTGCCAGAAGTTTTTTCCTGCTCATATTCACATAATATAAGGTGGACGCACTTACCCCGCTATGCAGGGAAAGTGCGTACCTTAGAGTAGGTGTCATAAACCAGGTCACAAAACCTATGCTTATGGTTTATTTGACATATTATATGCTTAAAAATCTTAGTAAAGGATCTGGAAAGAAAACTAAAAAAAAATTGTGAGTGTACAAGCATTTTCAACAGAGCAGCATCCCTGAGAACATGAACTTTACAAAAAAGGGTACGCACTTACCAGAACTCACCCTACTTTTAGTAATGCCTATTTTTGTTTAAAACCCTAATACAATTGTTCTGAGTTCTGAAACTAAATGCGTTTCATTTTTTCCATACTATCTAATTCTATTTAGGCAGTGGGGGCAAAGTGGCCACTTTGACAGCTTTTGGTAAAGTAAAATTTTTGTACAAATAAAGTTTAAAAATCTAGTTGTTTATATTTTTTTATCAGGCCTAAGTGACCATACTAAATGTTGAAGGGATTTATAAAATGTTTCAATAAAGTTTAGGGGTGGAAAAAAATCGATGTTCCTTAGGGTGGCCGTTATGCCCACCCTTCCCCTATTATTTTACGTTTGTGCAACTGTTTTTTATCTTCAAAAAAAAAAAAAAAAAGAAGAAGAGAAAAAAAATGATGAAAATTTTTCATCTTATAAAACAATGGGACAGGAGAAAAATGAAATATTTTTGTCATGATTTTTTTTTTATTTTAAGTAGGCGAAATTAAGTAGGCGAAAAATAATAATTACTAATAAAATAAGTGAACAAACTAAGAAATAAGTGAATAAAAAAGTAAAAGAAGGTAAATGAATAATTACGTGAAGAAATACGTACGTGATTTAACAAATGAATGATTAAGTAAACAAAATAAACTGTTTCACTTTGCACAATTTGCATTGAACATTTAAAATCAAATCTTGCCTAATGAGAACTAAATAAGTACTGCATTGGATATCAGTAGATCTCAATTAATACTTAACATGATAATTACAAGAATTTTATCATTTTATATTAAGAAGAAATATCTTTGAAAAGCCACGGCAATTAAAATTCGTGTATCAAATTCTGAAAATGGCGTGTATTAGTTCTTTCCTTGATCTTTAAAGATAAATATTTTTTGACTGGAATCAACTATATGTTTAGAAACTTAGTTAATATTGTTAGGTGGTGCTGCAAAATGTAAAAATACTTTACCATATCAAATTCTGAACTTTAAGGAACACACTGTTTCAAAAACATTTGAATATTTCATACAGCACTAACGGTTTTAGCTACTACCGTAAACAAATGCAACCTTTGAAATATTTTAAAATTTACATTATATAAAGACTAGCAAAAATACCCGGCGTTGCCTGGGTCAGTAATAATTTTTAGAAACAATTTATACTCACCTTTGGTTTTTTTTTCCTGAACTGAAAGAACTCAAAACACACCACTTTGACGATTTTTAAAATGTCACCAAATTCGTTGTAACTGTTTTGGGATACCTAGGATAATTTTGCTCCCCGCCCTACTTTATGAAAATACATTAAGTATTATTATGTCACTAATTTTTGTCTCAGAGAAATAGTCATCAAATGCTGAGATACTATTGCTGACCATAAAATGACGCTAAAAGTTTTTGTCCTCAATGATTTCGAAATTAAAAGGGAACATTTGACAATTATTTCTGCAAAAACGCAAATTAATGGTCGTCTTGTTTAAGGGTTTGAATAATTTAGTATGCGGATCACCTTACGTTTTGACATAATTTTAAAAAGGGTTTTATTGGATACATACGGAATCGGCCAACAGAATAAAAAAAAAAAAAAAAAACTGAACTTTTCAAGTGTGGGAATATTATTTCGATGATTAAGATTTTGCCACAGTCGATAAATATCAGACAATAATCGTTTTATTTTGGTTTCGTAGTATAAGAATTAAAGTATTATTGCGTAGTCTTTTGGCACAAAAACTGGTGTCAGTTGAAAAAATCGCCGAGCATCTCAGTTATTAAAATCTTGCATTTAGCACCCCAGAGACCCCCGTACCTTCCAACTTGCTCTTAAAATTTTGCAACAAATTTGGCCAAATTCCTGTTCAATTGGATACTAAGTAACTGCTCGGTTGTAAATACCACCAGAAAGTGCCAAATCAACGAAAACAAATTTAAGAAATGCCGAAAAGTTGTATTTAAAGCTCCATCAAATTGGAAAATAATGAACCTAATTCATTTATTAGTTGCCAATCTGATCTAGCATTATCGATACTCTAAAACATATTTACAAAACTCGCGAAAATAATTGATGCAGTGAACAATCTACTGATAAAAGAATACAATTTATACTACAAAATAATATTTGCACGTTTCAAAGCACAATAAAAAACACATTGCTTAAGGATACATATTCTACCTGGATATTAACCATGAAGCTGAAAAAAACTTTCTTTTTGATTTGAGTTGAGAATAGCCTTGAAAATTTAATGCGAAAAGGGGAAATGATACACGCAATTCTAGCTATCGACAGGGAGTTGAGATGATGCACTAAATATTGAATTAGTTTGTTGGAAGCCTTCGCGGATTTATGCGAAAAATGTACCTTAAATTGGAATGAAAAAAGCGCTACGAATCGAACTTTTTCGAATATCGTTATAAATTATAGCCTATGTGTTATTCTGATGTATAAGCTACATTATGGTAAAAGTTTCATCAAAATCCATTCAGTAGTTTTTGCGTGAAAGAGGAACAAACATCCATACATCCATACATCCATCCATACAAACTTTAGCATATATAATAGTATTAAGATTAGTTTCATCAAGATTTCACTCGATAACGCGGTTTATACGCGTATAGAAGCGGATAAGACGCTATCTAGAGAAGCCTTGGTTTCATTTATTGTTATTAAAGAAAAAGTTGTAGTTTTTACCGAGATTTAAAATTTTTAGTTGTAACAAAGCAACATTCCATAGCTATAGTAACTAGAAATTGAATTTTTACTAGTTCAATAGGAAATACCTCTGAAAATTGTCGCTTCCATCGAAACTTCAATGCAGCTTAAGTATTCTATCCCTTGAGTTCAATAACATTTATGCCTGAAAACTTTAGTGCTACCGCAGCAACGAATAGGGTTTAACTTTGCTTTGATAAGATACATTGAGAACAAATGATCCATATTTCTATAAACGCTGTACTGATTTCAGACATTGAGTAAAAGTAGCATTTGTGAGTAAGGAAATCACTTAATAGTTGTTTTTGAAAAGCTTCCGTTTTTTTCTTTTTGCAATATAAGTTTCTCTTGGGTCCTAAAATTACTTTCTAGTTTCTTCTTCATATTACAAAGTCTACAGAAAAAAAAACAACTTTGTTATTCGTTAAATTTAAAAGGATACTTGATCTTAGTGTAAACCTGTAAACTGATGCGCTAAATTCAAATATGTCAACTGTTTTTCTCCATCATTCACTAAATTTTATTACATCCGATTAAAGTTTGAAATAAATGCGACTATTTGCATACATGATTAATACTTGATTAATACTATGATTAAAACTATCATTAATACTATATGATTAACTTATCTATTGTTCATTTCCTTCTATATTTGGCATCGGGAACATAAGTCGAAAGTGTCTAGCATTAATCGGCGATTATTTGTTAACTTGGACAGTACCTAAAAAATCTGTGTTTTTTTTTAGCTTTACATCAATAAAACGTAAAGATTATGGTTTTAAGTATTCAAACTCAGCACCCAGTGTTACAAAATATTTTTAAAGTTTTTAAAAAAGCCTAATTTAAGATGAGCAAGAAGCTCCGTCAATAAATAAGCGAGCCTACTCTCCCGTACATCCACATTGGTATTCTAGCATCTGATCAATATTCTTTTAATTATATGAGACTGCAAATTATGTCAAATGTACCATTTTAGCACATAAAGCCGATTTCTAAATACCAAATATACAGATATTATCTGATGAACTAAGCGCGTAAAAAGTAAACAAAAACATAAATAAAGTTGTTTTCATCTTTTAAACAATGCAGCTGTTATAGTGCTTTGTAGAAAAATGAATTAATTGTTTTGAAAAAAAAAATTAAAAAGAAGGAAGCGGATCAAAACACATTTTATCAAACCAAAAAAACTCGTTACTAAAAAAAAATGTCTCTAATTGCATTTTTAAGTCGGTGCCAATAATTAAAAATAATAAATTGATTAAATAAAAAAAATGCTCTCTTAAATGAGTAATTTTTGTTATACAAAAAAATCGTTTGCCAAAATAATACTAATAATAATAATAAATAAAATAATAATAATAATAATAATAAGCAAAAAAAATCGTCTTCACGGTTATTTCGTTGAAGAGTAGGAGTCAGTCATTTTCCTCCAGCCTGCATCTCTACAATGTTTGCTGAGTCAGAGTTAGAGTCAAGGATTCAGAGTTGGGGTTGGAAAGTCGGAGTCATCGCAGACGGCAGGTAGAGTCAGAGTCAAAGACAAAAATATTCTAATAGAAGAACTCGGTCTTTTTTTCCGAGTGTGCATTTCAGCATAGCGGCGGAGTGATTTTATGATCGATTTTTTGAAATCAACGTCAAAAATCACCGTAGAAACACTACAAAAGCTTCATTGTAATAAAATATTTGTTTACCAGTGTTGTTAGTATTTTATAACATATACTTTTGCACAAATGCAAATAACTCCCTTATCATTCTATTATTACATGTTGCAAAGTAATTTATCTTTAGAAATGTATGTACTTGCAAAAGGGAAAGGAATGATTTCGCCCTCGTGTGTTTGCCCAGATGTGTTCCCAACCTGCTCTTAAATGAGCAACTAATCTGTTCTCAAATGTGTGTTTCTAAATTTGAATTAAAAAAATATCCTGAGCAGACTATATTTAATGTACTTTCTATATAGCGGATTATATTCAGAACATGCTGTACTCAGTCATGTAACTGAAACACTTTGCCTAAATTTAAATGTTCCAATCGTGTTTCTAGTATGTGCTAGGAATTAATACTATAACAAATGCTGAGTATGTTGGCATTAAAAAAATACATTTACACTCTCTGAAGCAAGTCAAATACCTAGAACTACTTGAAGTAATATTATATATCTAATAGCGTCAAAGAATTAAAATAATAATCAATTTCAAGTTAATAAAATTTAAAAAAAAGTAAAATTCTTTAAATGTTACACATAGATAGTATTACATTAAGTTGCAATTATTTCGTTAAATAGTATTAAAAATTGTATTCTTTCAACTATTTTAATGACATTTAAAGATGTAAAGAAATATATCTTAGCGTGGCGATTGCTCTCAATTAAAAACTGTCTGCTAATTACGTGTAGCAATAATAACGTAAATAAAAGTACATATGTAAAAAAGGGTGAGTTTAAATAATAAATATTTAAGAGGGTCTGCCAAAGCTCTTGAAGAACGAGAAAAATCCATTAAATAATTAATTAAGCAAAATTGTACTATCTAAACTTAAGTAATTAGCACTCGACAGAAAACTAATGTTTCCTATTTACACCTGAAACTTGTTATAGGACTTGTTAGTTTTCTTATACTTTTATTGGAATTAAGGTTAATATATTCAGTTATTTATGGGAATAATTAATTTGTCGTACCATGGGAAATAATTCATAAGTGAAAACTTAAGTTTGGTATAATTTTTCAATTATTCAAGGTTTAATATCACATTTGGACTAATCTAATTCACTTTATTTATGCTATTTAATTTATCTCTTAAAATAGCAAACTCATGTTTCAAAATAAATAAAATCAATTAAATGTTTCCGAAAATATAGCATGCAACATTTTTATCTCTTTTATAAGTGACATTTAAGCTATATTTCTGTTGAATATTTCTCTCGTTTCGCCAAATTTAATTGCGTTCTATAAATAGTTCAGGCTGTGAGTATAAGGCTGTTGTATTGTTTCTCTTACTCAAAATTGCAGTTTGATTCCAAAGTTATTTATGGTAAGAAGTAAAGTTTTCGACAATTTGCAGCTAATAGTCGCAATGCGGAAGTTCACACCCATTAAATTTTCGAAACAACATTAATTAAAATGTTTTAAATAGAATAAGAATTCAATTTACTGAAATTTTCATACCGCTGAAATTTTGCTATGTGGTGTGTGGAAACAAAAACCGTCTGCAGTAAAGTAAAAAAAAATAATTAACAGTATTTCGATAGGCAAGTGTAAGCGAATGGCTTAAGATTCATTGAGCACAAAACATTTTTAAACTATGATTATTATTTTTAAATTAAACATTTGATTAAAAACTTAAAATTTTTATCCGTTTAGGATTGCATAACATATTTTCTTACTTACGGTGACATTGCTTGACTCTACTGCTTTTTTTTTTTTTTTGAGTTTAAGAGGTGAGTGAAAGTACGGAATTTGCTAAAGAGAAAAATTGAACACCATAACAGTGATGAATTTCATACATAAGGATGAGATGCAAGGTGAGAGGGAAATAAGAAAGGCGTAGCACTTTTTGTGACGTTTAGAATATTTAACATTTTACACTTTTTTTTCCAGAAAGGGAAATATTTAAATATCAAAACTGCTTCCCTCTCGCGTCCGCCATTTTCAGCGGTGCTAAATCTTTATTTAAGATACAAAGAGAAATAATGCGTAAAGCACACCTCTTGGGGGTTTAAAAATACATCACTACTTACGCTTAATGTTTATAATCCATTTTAAAAAAATGTGAAGGAGTATTTTCAAATACCGTCCCTGAAATTGAATCTATGACAGAAGTCAATTTTTTCCCCACAGAAGTATAGGCTTTAATTTCCCACTTCAATAGAATACGTCTCTTGAAGCTAAACTAGTCTAACTTTTAAAAGTTAAAATTAAGGTCCCTATTTTTAAAACTAATTTAGGTCCCTTTTTCCGTAGGAACAACTTGAAAACCTGTTGGGAGCCCTGAAGTTGTTTTTTTTTTTTGTTTAAATCAGGAAGACAAAACTTAGGACAAATTTAAACAAAATCATCAAGAAAATCAGCAATATCAGGACAATTCCGAAGTGAATGAAAAAGGCTCTAAAAAGATAGTTACCGTCTCAATCATCGACTGGTAAAAAAGTTAGGAAAGTGAAAAACAATTTTTACAGGAGCTTAAGAGGAACTTGATGCCCGATTTGATGCATCTGGATATATTACAATCGTATTGCTGCTGATGATTTAAAAAAAAGGAACGGGGGCAGTGGTTGAAGAGCCAGAGACATATTATGCTCAAAAACTTAAATAAACCTATATATAGTTTAAAAAAACTGAAAAATACGCTTTTAGAGTTAATCAAACTAAAAAGAAGATTTTCAAAAATATTGAATATCCGCTAAGTTTACATGCACTTATAATACGAGAGTTAAATGAAAAGTAATGCCTCCACTTTTATAACTCCCCAACAAATGGCAGCACTGGTATACGGCAGGTATTGGCTTGTTCTGTAAAACTCTCCTCAACAGTTCCAGTTGGTAAGAAGCCTTTGTAACGAACGATTGGGATTCTCAGGTGTAAAGTATGGAACTCTGCGCAGATGGTCGGTCAATGCGATTTAAGAAACGTGCAGTCATAGAATTCTTGACAGCAGAAGGTGTCACCCCAAAGGAGATTTATCAGAGAATGCAAGCTGTTAATGGTGATTGCGTTGATGTGAATACTGTGCGTTGTTGGGCGAGTAAGTCTAAGAATGTTGAGGTGAAAACATCTGATTTGAGTGACAAACAAAGAGTTGGACGTCGTGTAACAACAACCACCGGGTTTCACAAGCAAAAAGTTTTAGCTCCGTCTGACTTCCATCTGTTCCTAATAATGATAGAAGATCTACGGGGACATTATTATGATTCTGGTGCAGATGTTGAGAGAACTGTGAGACTGTGGTTGCGGAAATACAGTGTCGACTTCTTCCGTGACGGCTTCAGAAAACTGGTTCACTGTTGGCGGAAAGGTATCCAATTGTATGGCTATTATGTGGAAAAATAAATATTGGTAACTAAAGATCACACTATAAGGATTATTTAAGCGTTTGATTTATTAAAATATTCCAATCCAAACCCAAGAAATGAAGATAGAGGCATTACTTTTCATTCAACCCTCGTACATCAACATGTAATATAGTTTAGATTCTAGTATTAATAATAGTATTAAATATATTACTTTTTAGATTTTCAAAGAACGTGGACTTCATCTTTTATTCAGAGTTACATACAAACAACTGAAACACTTGTAATACATCAACATGTGGTATAGTTTAGCCTTAATACTATTATTAATATAATAGTATTAAATAAATTACTTTTACATTTGTAAAGAATTTATCTTTTATTCAGAGTTACATGCATACATACATACAAACAAACCCATATGTGAAGCTAATAAAAGCAGATTAAAATGGTGAAGCTTCCACCGTTTTTAATGATTTGTATGCAATTTTGAAAGAAATAGGATTTAGTACTACTCATAACAGACACCTGAGTAATATACATGAAACCAGTTCAAGTACAAAAGAAGACTATGAAAGTTGCTGGGATAATTTCTTGTAGTTTATTAAACTGCTAGCCTGTCT